>WEIV01023794.1:18865-34451 GCA_013390005.1 Calyptomena viridis
TTACTGTTCATTTCATTTTTTCTCTTACAAAGATTGCAGAAGATTTTTGAGGACAGTGCTCTTAAAATAATTCTTCTGTCATATATTTTCCCTTTAGCTTTTGGAACTCCATAAATATTTGTAAATAGGTGATCAGAATAAACAGAACATAATAAACAGAATAAACATATGGAGAAAAATCCATATGTAGTAGAGTAGGAATGCTGTCAGTGAGATTGTTTCAGCTGTGGTTAGGATATCCGAAGAGTTTGCATAGCAACCATTATTAGTTTTTTAATAAACTTAATCTACTGTTTTAAACTGCTAATTCCAAGTAAAAAGGAATGTCAATGGACAGGGGTTTTTTGGCTTTTTTGTGTTGGTTTGTTTTTTTTTAACTTTTTAACAGGAACATTTTCTTTTTTTTTGCACAGTTTTTAACAGCGAATGGATGGTGCCAAAGAAAGTTCTGTGAAATAAAATAGCGAATGTGAAGTGATTGAGAAAAACAGATTGTAAAGTATATTCTTTCACACTGTGAAATCCTAATGATGACAGATTGCTGTCATCATTAGAGACTGAGCTCTGTTATTTGCCAAAATGATTACACGGTTCTGACAAATAATCTGGAAATATTTCAGCACAGAATATTAGAGGCAGTGATACACTTCACAACAAAAATATTTGTGTGTATATTAAAATATGTAAAGCATCTCAGGCTGCGTAGCTTCACACAAATTTTCAGCTATGCTGATTTGTCAATTCTCTTTAGCTCCATGTGAAACTATTAAAACCTCTTTCCAGAAAGCTTCACTCTTTCCCACTGATACTCCTTTTACCAAGAATCTTGCATCCTGATCTTGCTCAGCATCAGCTCTTCCTTTTCTATTTTCTCACCACCTACTTCCTTTCTTACTTTCAGACATCCCTCTGCTAAGTTCCCTACTGTAGGTGTGTGGCTGAATCGTACGAAGAAGTGAGTTATTTTTAACCCGTTGTCTGCACATTTGTGCCCTACTTGTTTGTGAATTTGTGACGATTTAAAAAAGGCAGTCACCTTTATAAGATGGAAAAAAAGGAACACATGAAGACCACTGCATGTGTTTCTTATGTTTTTTTCAACCTTACTGATCTCTTAATTTTAGTTCCTTCTGATTTCCTCCTCCCTTCACACCATCTGTTTCAAATTTAAAGTATATTTTCACATATTTTATTAGTTTGGATTTTATTTCTTTTATTTAAGTATTGCCAGCAAGCATTGCTCCTATTGACTCAATAATACTGGTTCTGATATAACAAAAATATTTTTCTTATTCTTCATTCTGAAGAACTACGGTGACTGGTTCACTGCAGCGACTGCTTCCCGTCCACAGATTCCTAAATGTTATTTCACGTGATTTATAAGAGATCATTTTTTATGATCTCTTATAAAATGTTTTATCATTTCAAAAGTCTTCCCAATTTCCTATGTGAATAACAATTCTTTTTGATGTATTGAATTTCACATCACTCACCTATCCTTTGCTGAGCAGCAAAACTGGACATTTAGTTTTGTGTTTTCTTTGACATTGTTACAATAAGAAGGGAAATAGTGCAAACTTAGTAGGATTTCTTTTTGTTTTCAAATATTTTTCAACTCTACACACATGAATGCAGAAAAAAAGATCAGAAATAATGTTATCAAATAGCAAAACAAAATGGAATTACAGATGATTGTGACCATGACAGTGAACGTCATTTGAAATCTACACTTTATATTTAGATAGAAATTCACTGGATCATTTATGAAATTTAAAGCATAATATATAATCAAAATATTAATATTTATTAAAGAGATTTGTTTAAATGAAAAAAAAAGGACACTCACAAGAAAATAATATTAAAATTATCAGTGAGAATGAGTTTAGCATTCTTTATAAAATTGTGAGAATTATCTCACTGGGAGATTTCTATCCTGAATAATAATTTCTTTGATCTTGCACTTAAAATAGCTGTTTTTCAAACTGATTTGTTCCTTGAACTGATTGATATATCAATGTCCTACAATCAGCCCTGGCCCTACCACAAGTTAGTTAAAAAAAAGAAAAATGAATCTGACATTAACCAAAGTAAGTTATAGATTCATTAATTTTCTGGTGAATCATCTTATATTCAGTATTTGTTAGCATTTATGGTAGAAATAATTTTGATATCACATAAATCCATCTGCTACTTAGTGATGCAATCAGTTAATGACCTGGGACACCATAGCTGTCACTATTTATCTATACCCTCTCCTTTGCTGATACAGGACAAGTGACCTGTCTTGTAGTTAAACATTGAAAACAGTGTTTGAAGCACACTCCAAAAAGGTCAGGTAAGTGAGGATGGATCTTGCTATGCACCAGTCACAGGCAGACTATAAGACATATGTACAAAGTATGGTTTATTAATTAAAAAAACCCAAAACCATAGTTTCCTACTTAATGTACAGGAGAGGGAAACAGGATATATTGAAGGATCATGTTCTCATTCAGTCACGTATTTTGCCCAAGATTGTTCACAATTTTAAAAAGAAAAAAAAAGTCTCTTACTGAAACTGAAAATTAATCCTTCATACATATTTTTGGAAATGGTTGCTTATTCATTCACAATATAAATAGTACTGTTTCTTTAGACACACGAACTACTAAATTGATAGTTTTATCTTTACTGAAGTGGTCAATTGTCACTGTTGTATTTGTGTCCTCTAAGCAAGTTAAGAGTTAATTTATAATCAATAAAATATATGTAATTAATTTTATATTTCATTCCTCTACTCGACCCCCAATACATAGCTATCAATCCATGATCTTTAACTTTTCCTTCAAAAACCAAATTCTTCAATCTGTCAACATCCAAAGGGATGTAACTTCTAATTCTAGTTATTGAAGTTTATACCTATCTATATGTCTTGATTTAGTTTTCACAGTTTTTAACATCATCTATTATTATTATAATTTGTTAGAGCTTATCTTTACCTCAAGTCCTTTACATTAAAAAATGGGCTCTCTATGCTTGTCTGTAATAATACTGAAAGAAAATACAGAAAGGGATCCCCTGGGTCAATGACTTCTGTCCCATGCTATCATAGCTACCAAATCCTACTACATAATACAAAACAATACACTACCATAGAGTTAGGAAGATTAGGAAAATAGTACAAAAAGTTAGATTTAAAAATTACTATAAAACAGTATAAGAGTGTAGATTGATTGCAAAGTCCAAATTTAAACATGTTTTGGAGTTTGATGTTAAAGGAACATTTGGTATATGTGTAGAAAGAAAATCCTACTATTATTTACAATGAAATTTCAGATGAAAATAATTTGGTGAACTTTCCTCACAAAAAGGATATTGGATAAGAATATTTTACATTTACAACAACAATGCTCAGAAGTCAAAGATTTTATAACAACTATCCAGAAGATTATATTTAGGAATTGTTACATTATCAGCTGTAAGTATTGATGTCAAAGGAAACATTTGGCTATGAACATGTAATGATTATTGGCAAAATTATCATCTGGAATTTAACATTTGTAAGTTCCATACTGTTTATATACTACATTTTCAGGAAAATGGAAAAATGTTACCTGTTACTTCTTCTGAGGACAGAAAAGACACAGAACTGAAAGAAAACCAGACTTTTATTAGACGTTGACAAGCGTTGTATTTGAACAGGTGGCACTAAGCATTTGAAATTCTAGGCCTCAGGTAAGTTAGAATTATGACAACTCACATATGAAGAAAAGAGACAGATGTTATAAATTCACTGTACAACCATGATTATGGTAGGTGAGCTGCAGGCAATCCAGGAGACTCCTGGAATGCATGGAGGATAACTTCTTAAGCCAAGTAGTAGACAGCCCTACTGAAGGGAATGTGACACTGGATCTGTTGGTCACCACCATAAGAGACCTAACTAGGGACATCAAGATTGGAGTCAGCCTAGGCTGCAATGATTATACACTGCTGGTGTCTGCAGTCTTGAGGAATATGGATCAGATAAGGGGTAAAGTTAGACCCCTGAACTTAAGGAAACAACCTTCCAGCTTTTCAGTAGGATGCTGTCTTGGGTTGACGTTATGATGTATCCCATATCGCCATATTGCCAACTCTATACCAGGAAAAATGAATCTTGGGTCCAAGNAAAATTTTTTTTTCTCTCAAACCAGGTGGGGGAGGGGGAGCTGCAACCTCCTTTTTATCAGAGAATATTTATCCCTCTGAACATATTTGTCCCCAACCAGGACAGATGCCCCAGGAGACTGCCCTTGAGGACAAGGGAGTGGAACAGAACTGGCAGATATTTAAGGAAGACTTCCATAGAGCACAAGAGTTAGCAATCCCCAGCAGCAAGAAATAGGGCAAGGAAGGCAAGGGACCAGCATGGCTGAGTAGAGACCTGTTAGTCAAACCAAAGGGAAAGAAGCAAATGTGCAGGCAGTTGAATCTAGGACAGGTGACCAGGAAAGAGTGTAGAGATGAAGTTTGGTTGAGTAGAGAAGGAGTAAGGAAGACCAAGGCGAAGCTGGATCTGAACCTGGCAAAGGATGCATAGAAAAACAGGAAGAGCTTCTACAGGTACATTAACCAGAAAAGGAAGGCTGAAGGTGTACCTGTCCTTGATGACTGAGACTGGTAAATTGGTAACAAGGAGAAAGCTGAGGTACTCAATGAATTTTTATCTCGGTCTTCAGTGGCAGCCTTCCCACACCTCTTGAGTGGATGGGCAGCAGCATGGAGATTGGGGTCTCTCCCACTTTAAGTAAAGACCGGGTTCATAATCACCTGGGGAACCTGAATGTATGTAAGTCTATGGGACCTGATGAGATGAGTCCCAGATCTCTGAGGAAATTTGCTGATGTCGTTGACAAACCACTCTCCACAACACTTGAAAAGTTATGGCAATCAGGTGAAGTCCTAGGTGACTGAGAAAAGGGAAACGTACTCATCTTTAAAAAGGGTAGAAAGGAGCACTGTGGGAACTACTGACCTGTCAGCCTCACCTCTGTACCTGGGAAGATCATGGAACAGATCCTCCTAGTATCTGTGCTAAAGCACATGGAGAACAGGGAGGTGATTTTAGAAAGCCAGCATGGCGTCACCAAGGGCAAGTCTTGCCTGACCAACCTAGTAGCCTTCTATAAAGGAGTGACTACAACAGTGGACAAGGGAAAGAATATAGGTGTCATTTATCTGGAATTCTGTAAAGCCTTTGACATGGTCCTCCATAACATCCTTCTCCATAAATTTGAAAGAGATGAATTTGATGAGTGGACTGTTAGATCGATAAGACATTGTTGGATGGTCACATCCAGAGAGTAGTGATCAATGCCTCAGAGCCCTGATGGAGATCAGTGACAGCTGATGTCCCTCAGGGGTCTGTATTGCGAAAAGTGTTATTTAATATCCTCATTAATGACACAGGCTAAGGAATCAAGTGCCCTCTCATCAAGCTTGCAGATGGCACCAAGATGTGTGGTGTAATTGCCACACCTGAAGGATGGGATGCCATCCAGAAGAACCTGGACAAGCTCAAGAAGTGAGACCATGTGATGTGGTAT
The DNA here is from genome assembly GCA_013390005.1 of Calyptomena viridis. NCBI lineage: Eukaryota > Metazoa > Chordata > Aves > Passeriformes > Eurylaimidae > Calyptomena > Calyptomena viridis. The sequence goes on from WEIV01023794.1 coordinate 24,433, forward strand.
AATAAGACGAAGTGCAAAGTTCTGCACATGGGTCAGGGCAACCCCTGGTATCACAGAATCACAGAATTAACTAGGCTGGGAAAGATCTTTGAGATCATCAAGTCCAACCTATTACCTAACACCATCTCAATACAGTCTGAGGGATGAACATATAGAGAGCAGCCCTGCTGAGGATGACTTGGGGGAGATAGTGCATGAGAGGCTGGACATGAGCAAGGTGCACTTGCAGTCCAGAAAAGGCAAATGTGTTCTGGACTACTTAAAAAAAAATGTGGCCAACATTAAAGGCAGGTAATTCTGTCCCTTTACTCCAGACTTTACCCAATCTGACCATGAAAACTTCCAGGGATGGAGCATCTCCCTTTAAAAGGAAGAGGTGAGAAAATCAGGATTGTTCAGCTTGGAAACAAGAATTCTTAGTGGTGATCTAATTGCAGGTTTCCATTACCTGAAGGAAGCCTATAAGAAAGATGGAGTGACATTTTACAAGAGCATGTAGTGATGGAACAAGAGACAATAGATTCAAACTGAGAGTAGGTTTAGATTAGATATTAGGAAAAAACTCTTTACTGTGAGTGTACTGAAGCACTGGAACAGGTCGTCCAGAGAAGCTGTGGATGCTGTCGCGGTTGGGACGGCCAGAGTGACATTAATCACGCGTGTGCTGCGTGTTCAGGGGTGCCGAAATGTAACAACTTATTTTTTACAGAATAGACATTTATACACATCAGAAGGTTTGCATATTCTAACATAATTGGTAGAGAGTTATCTAGCTACTTCACCATTGTCTAAAGGTACAACACTTGCTCTCTGTTCATCTCAGCTGCCTTTTCTCTCTCCAGGCATGCAGAATTGCATGCCTACCCGTGACAGGATGCTCTATCCCTGGAAGTTTTCATGGTCAGATTGGATGGGGCTCTGAGCAACCTGACTGAGTGAAAGGTGTCCCTACTCATGACAGGGCATTGGAACTAGATGATCTGTTAGCTCCACACCAATTCATTCTATGATTATGCCTAGGCTTCAACAGCACTTCGGTAAAGATCTGTTGTGTCCTTTAGATGTAAATAAAAGGGAAATGCCAAGAAAAAATGGTATGCGGGCTATGATGTACTGTAATTCTAAAAAGTGATGAAGTCTGTAATGCACATGAAATCTGGTAGTATATTCAAGCTTTTTATTTAAAGCTGCTAATGTATAAAATGGGTATTCAAAGAATGTTATTGTTTTGATCTTTATTTTTGAGTGAGAACCACTCAAAAGAAATGATGTAGAAAAAGCACTTTAACAAATTAAATGGGAATGCTTTTATCAGCGAACAAAATCATTATGTTACATAGAATGGAATAACTATAATAACTATGTGGTCATTGTCATCACATAAGCTGTAATCTGCTGGAAGCAATGTGGTCTGCTATGTGCTCCCCTCACTGTAACTCTATTATTGTATGTGTTGGTATGAACTACTTAAAAAGATCATGAAAAATTCCAGCAGGAGGATGAGCAAGGAGGAAATCCTTGCATAAGGAAAATAATGAAAAATTTATTTAGAGGTGCACGAGGTACTTATTTCCAATAAGAGAATGCTGTCTCAAGAAAAATAAAAGAAAGAAGTCAGTACACCTTAGAAAAAAGTTAGTCATTTTAAATGGGAAAAAAAAAGGAGTCGAGGAGGGGAAGACAAGAAAGATATGTAAGCCAGTGTTTTGGTCATTTGAACATCCAAATTTCAATGCAGAAACAAAGGTTAGGAAGGGGACAGATCTAGCAGGACTAACACGGAATGCAATTCATGATGTCTCTATCATGAGACTACAGTGAGCACTGAACTTTAATGGTAATTAAAAATTAATTCACTCATTGGTAAACATGAATATTGGGATAGCCTTGTTTATAAGACTCAATGAGTGACATCTGAAGTTAATGCAACACTATTCCACATAACTAAATTGACCAGAATATAATAGATGAATAGTAGATATGATTTTTCTATAAATAATACTAATTTTTTGGCAAAAAATCCCAAACATGTTCACTGATGGAATTTTAAGGATCAGAAGTGGTTAAATAACAGAAAAACCTATTAGGACTTTGTTTATTTCTATTGTTTTACTGTACACTTCAGTCACACCATTTGTAATATTTTAATCTTTCAGACCCCATGTATTTATGCAAAATATATAACTTAGTTCATTAATTATTAATAAAGGCAAAAATGTGATCCTGTAATCATTAAAAAATTGAAAGAGTAATTTATTTTTTTGTCTGAGAAGCTCAAGATGAAGATTATCAACCAATCAATATATCTTATCTTGCTTTTTTAATATTAGAAGTGTTGCCATGGTGATTGTAATCTTGCTATAAACCTACAAAAAGCTACACAAAATTTTGCCCTCACTCTTCACTTAGTAATCTTAAAACTATACCATTTCACCAATTAAACCATGGCACCAAGTGCTACATCCAGTCTTTTTTTAAACACTTCCAGGGATGATGACTCCACCACCTTCCTGGGCCGCCCATTCCAATGGCCTTAGGTCACTTATACTAATTTTTATTATGCTGTAAGGATTCAGAAAGCTAGAGACAAAATAATGTAGACTGAAGAAAATAATAAATATACTTAACACAGAAGATTGTAATGATTTAAGTACGTATGTGAGACAACCTTTCTTCAAATAATAATAGTGATTGAGGGAGTTAGATTTATTTTAAATATATACTTGAGTGAAACTTTTATCCTTGTGTTAACAAAAACACCATTAAAACATGTACATCTATCTATTCATGCATCTATCCAAAAATTACTAATCAATTGTTTTATTTAGTTTTGCAATTTTGTAATTGAAAATATCGATGAATTAATGTAAAATAGATTTAACCTATTCAAAGATGGAGGAGTGGCAATGAACATTTCACTAAATATAAATACTTCTAATTATTTTGTAACTATTAAGACAGCTGACAAAATATAATTTAACTGCTAAAAAGAAAAAGATACCATGGAGCTGGTTCTGGGAGCCAAATACAAAAAGCAGTTGAATGGCTGTGATTATTCTGGTATTATTCAAACCATTCCAACTCAGGAGTCTGAGACAATCAAAAGCCACAACCAGTCATCAGAAAGTTTAAAACAGTTCATACCTTAGGTCTTACGTTTTCTGTTTGCTTCTGAAATGGTTGTGCCTTTGGTTAGTCTTTCTTTGGAATTAAGATGTTTAGACACTCAACAGTACAATCAACAACAATAAAGGCTGAAACTCCTGAGGAAATAGGAGAAGAAAGTATGGGATGCAATATAGACATCGAGCACCCTCAGCACTGACTTATCTGCATCAGAATCTAGAATGATCAAAGGCTGATGCACTAGTGTAACAACCCAGTTACAAAGCAATACAAGCTTAACAGGAAAATTGCTTTTATTTATGGCTTTAAAAGATTTTAAAGCCTTTAGGTTTGTTATTATCTATGATTTGCATCCAGAGAAAAGGGTATCATATTTTCTCTAAGAGAATTTCTTTTAAGGAAAGAGGGGAAGGAAGGAAAAAGGAGAAGGAAGGTTTCACTGTTTAAGTGGGGACAGTTGAAGTGAATTAAGGTGAATTCAGTATCAAATTGTTTGAGACTTGTTTGAGTATAAGGATAGAAAAGGATTTTATTAAAACAGAAAAAATAAAAATATATGTTATGTATTAAAAAGCACCCTTATCCAAACAATATAAGCACCAAAAAAAAGCAATAAAATTAAATTAAGTATCTGATGTAAGAACCACACAAGTAGCCAACACATCATCATCATGGCTAAACTTCGCAAACAAATATATGGGAAGGGCTCATGCTTGCTACAAGCGCTCTGACGGCTAAAAAGGCCAATATGGGATAGACAAGTCCAGGAACAAAAGGCACAACTAAAAGTCTCCTTAGGTGGAATTGACGTGGGTCTTTCTACGTTGTCTATTCTCCTCAAGGCCAATTCTACGTGTCGTGGTTTTAAGTAACCAGAGTTTTTTATTAGCTGGGGGGGCTAGGAGAGAGGCTTCTTTAAGAAGCTGCTAGAGTTTTTCTCTGCTCTAAGCTAGCCAANTGACTCTGATGGGGATGGGGAAAGGAGGACCCAAGCCCGTGCCACCAAGAGAGAAAGAGAAGAGAGAGAGGGAAGGGCAGGGTAAGGTTTTCTAGCCCAAACCAGGAATTTGCAATGAGGAAGGCATCCAAGTCGATGCCAGAGCTCCGCCGTGTTCGAGAACAGCCTCTTAGGTGCTGGTCCAGCTAGCATGTGGTCGAAGATGGCGTCGTCAAGATCCCAAGGAGCAGTAAGTCTATTCAGCACTGCGGCATGGCCAGAAAGCACAATGGCATCTGCATCTCACCATCCTTTTTATCCTTTTTCATTGGCCCAGAATTCTTTGCATTTCACACCTGTGTGTACACATTTTTCCCATGCTTCTCCTGCCCCTGGAGGGTATAGCCTTGCATCCTGGTTGGTCTATCTTCTTTCCGCCTACTTCCGGTCCCAAACCTGCAGGAAGCTCCTGTGCCTCCTTTCCATGTACTATGGAAATGGCGGCTGCCCCCTCTCAGCCTGGACACCCCATGCCACCCCCCCCCCAACACAGCAGCCCAGGGAAATGCGGCCACAGGTACGGCACTCCTGAGTGCTGAGGGGGGTGGCGAGCGAGCCACTGGGTGTGAGGGACAGCAAACACAGGTGGTGGCTGGCACCGGCGGCCATGAATGGCAGCCGCACTGTGAATGGCAGATGCGCCATGAACAGTGCCCGGCCGCCGCGGGCAGCAGCAGCACTGCAAGCGGTGCTAAGCTGCACACCATGGGGGCACTGGGCAGCCACAGGGACAGGAGCTCAGCACCATGCAGGCAGACACACCTCCACTGCCCCACTGTGCATCGTTCTGCTTGTAAACAAAAGGGAAAAAAGTTTTCCATAAAATAAAACCGTAGCAGAAGGAAAGAGGGGAAGGAAGGAAGGAAGGAAAGAAGGGAAAATCTTGGACCATGTGCTCTGTGTGCAGGCCTAGTCATAGCAGCGGCAGCAGGCTTAGTCATAAGCTTAGCAGCAGCAGGCTTCCAGCTCTGCCACATACACACACACACATCAGCTGGTTTGTTCTGACCCAAATGATTAATGAAGTGAGATTCAGATCCAGAATCTCACAGTTCTCAGCTGTGGTATGCAGAGAACTTGGCAAGTTGCCTCATGATGGCTTCTGCTTCTGTTTCTCCCTAAAAAGAAAAAACTGAAGAATAAGAAGAGATCCCAAAGATCTTAAATCCTGAACTAAAGAAAACTGACTTCAGAAGTGCAGTTTGCATCTTTAAGCCTGTGTTAGATTTTATAATATATTTATCATCTCAATATTTTTCTATAATATAATGACTCCCACAAGTTTCTAGCATGGTAAAAAATTATAAAGAGCAGAAAGGACAGTTTAATTTATCTGTCATTCAAGTACTAATGAAAATGTTTCTATGTCATGTATAGTTGTACATAATGTAATCTAACTAAAATCCCTGGTTATGCCTTTGGCTTGAGCACATTCCTAATCTGCAAAAAAATTCCACTTGTTCTTCTGCCAACATAAATCATTCACAGAGGACACCACAAATGTCAAGACAATGAAAAAACAATCTCTGAGGAGCAGTGAGGTTTATGAAGATGAGAAAATACTGGGGGGGAACACAATGATAGCATTGCAATATATCCAATGTCTTCATAAAACCAACAGTGAAAACTGGTTCTTCCTGTCTGCTGCGTTTGCTTCATTGAAGTAATTTCATCTGAGAGACATGACTTCTCTGTTTTCAGAAGACTGAATCCAGTGAATTCTGCAATATTTCTGGGCAACAAAGACTGAAGGCCTAACACAATTTTAACTCTTTCATTATGCCTATGTATGTTACTTAGCACAAGAAATGGTTTAAAATGACCTTGAGACCAAAGAACACCAGTAAAAGGTGTTCTTGATTGACAGTTGATAACAAAAATACATCCCGTTCAGATTTAATCCTCCTCACAGTAACTAGGATGATCATCAAATATAAAAATTGTGAACAATTTTTTTATTTTTTAAATTTTTTTTATATTTTGTAAATAAATAAATAGGCCAGGTTCCCCTGAGACAGAAAGAGTAGAAAACTACCATATGTGAAGAAACACAATGCATTAGTCAGCTTATGTATAAATCTGTACATGCAGTAGATATATAGATTTACATGACTTACACATTTCAAGATAATAGTAACAGCGTCAGTCATTTTGTATTTGTGAAGAAATGAAAAAAAAAAGATTGTAGTAGAGAACTCATGTTCATTTCATGGTTTCCACTATTTTTTTTTTAAACACTGTTTCTCACTGTCTCTGAGCTCAGGTTAAATAAGTGCAATTTTCTTCCTGACAGACTTAGTAATATACTTTGAAGTAATACATAAATTTAGACATAGGAGGCTTTTTCTCTATTTTTTCCTCACAAAATTAAATTTTACGTTAGCTTTTTCTTTTTTGCTTTATTTATTGTCTGATTCCTTCCTATTTTATTGGGCGGTTACAGTTTTATGTAAAATCTTCATATCTTAAAATTTTAACGGAAATTTATTGCTCTGAATCGAAGTTTTTCTGGATTCTATTGTTTCCCAGCAGAGATCTGGGGAGGCAGGCTGATGGTCATATAATGAAGGGTTTTATCACTGTGCTATTTTCTCATTATCATTGCTTTTGGTATTTCTAGATAAAAATAAATTTCACAATAACTGTGCAATTACATCTAAGTCCAGTTCTGCCTGATTCACAAGATTTCATTCCTGGGCCTCAGGTATCATCCTGCATCTATATCCTTCTACAACAATTTTTATTTGAGAATCACGAGCATTTCAGTATACGCATTTTTCTTGTCATTAGTATAAAATAAAGTTTAAATAAAACAACGTTAAGCAGTAGTTACTTGGCTGCTGGACAAATGCTATCACAGGTATCTAAGCCAGATCAGACCAATAAAAATCAAAGCTTTTTTGCTAGTATTGACAGACATCATATTTCCTATGCTGCATAGTGCCAGAACAGGAAATTAAATTGAACAAAGTTTTCATGCTGTATTCCTTGTTATTCACAGTTTTTCAAATTATTCAAATATACTCATTATCTCCATAAACTGGATAAAGACACAGAAAAATAGTTTAAAAAATTTAGATTTGAGTTCCTGAACAACAAAAAAAAGAGACTGAAAAATGAAAGAATATGATCAGGCAATCATATTTTTTTTTAAGACAAACACTATACTAAAGTAGTCTAATCCAATTAGAAATGAATGCATCAAATTTATGCTGTATTGTCTCTAGGAAGCAGGAATAACTGTATTTTGAATTCTTTAAAATCCCCATATTTGTCCTTTAATGTTATATATGACTTCTGAAAGCCTTAATATCTCCCTTCTTTGTTAGTTTATTTTACATTTTCTTTTATTATTAATCAAAACCAAAGTCTTAACAAAATAAAATTTATTGTTTGCAAAATGTATGCTTAATTTTTCTCTATCTAAGCGTTTCAGGTATATCTGTTGGGAATACTAATGAAAAGAGAAATGGCATGGAAGAATTAGTAAGTTTAAAAGCTACTTCATCAGATGTAGGATCAATTACTTTCCCAGTGACAGAATAACACAGAAACAAAATTGAAAACAAAATTACAATAAATAAGAAAAAATCTGCCTTTTTTTTTTTTTTTGTCAGAGAAGTATATTGTATTTACCAAAGCCCTCCAACCTTTCTCACCCCAGTACCTGAATACCTGAATGCCTTTCTCCTATACTCTTTCATTCACAGATTCCCTTTCCTTGCCTTAATTCTTTCCTGGCAAGGGTTCCTTGCATGTCCCTTCCAAATTGCCTTTCTTTTTTTTTTTATAGAATCATGTATTAGAAAGAAGGGGATACAAGAGAATCGTAATCACAAAGTAATAATTAAATCATGCTGTTATGTCATAACAGAATATCATAACACCATAATGATGTTATTTCTATGCAAATAATACTATAATTCTGGGCTGTGTTAAGGTATTAATACCAAAGAATAACTAGCAAACCAAGTTATGAACTTACTTATTGAAATAAGTGTACACTCTAGTCCATGAGATCACTATTAAATCTGCTTGCTCCTAATTTGCATATGGGCATAAGATGCAATGCTATTGTGATCCTTGCTCGATTTTCGCTGAATGATTTTCTGACCTAATTCTAGTAAGGTTAGATAAGATTCAGTCTGTGATAGAACAGAGAAGAAAAGTCTATGCTCTAATACTATTTAGTGTTATTATTTAATTAAATTGGAAAGGGGTAGTTGTATTGACTTTTTCTAATTTATTAGGGAGGAATATTTCTTAAACTTTAAAATAATTTCAGAAAACAATTATACTTATTTATTTTACTAATTTTTGTCTCTTTTTCTGTGTTATAGAAGTGGATAGTACAGACCCAAGTATGGTAAATAATTCTAATTTTCTAAATTTTATCCTCTTTTGATATATAGCTACATCACAAGCCGTTGTATAGGACCACAATGTTAAAATCACAAAAATTTACTTGAAATACGTTGTTGAAGAGCATTCTTTTACGAAAGTTACAAAGAAAGAAGTAAGCTAGTAACACCATGCTACAAGTTTATACATTATTTAATTTTTGTACTTAGATTTAACACCTGAATTTTCAGCAGTGACCTTTTTTAGACATAGAGTGGCATCATTGCTTACTAAAACCGTCATACTAACGGTACTAGAAGTACATATTATGTGGCAGCAGTGTCAAATCCTTGACTCTTATGTTCTAAGGAACCTCTCCTCTGTTAGAGATAGTTCAGTGAAGTAAGATCAATTTATGTTCATGACCATTCCTGTTTAGGGACCTTTTATGTTATTTTTATTTTATTTCTCCAGCCTGCTGATCATTGCTCTAAGTCATCTCTCTTGTGTAATAGTCATACTACACAATAGGAGGGTAGTGGGTCAAAACTGCTAGTGGAGGACATGTGATCTTCTCATAAAATGATAAAAACTACCATAAGGGTTATGCTAGAATTGTACATGAACTGATGGCATGAATAATAAAGAATTCATAGCTAACATTTTTGTCCAAACTGTTTAATGTGCTGCTTATTAAAATAAACACTAGAGAATTACACTAACAGTGTAATCATAAATATTGGTGTCAAATTTAGGATTATACAATTAGATAAACAGAGAAAATATAGAAATTAAAAATAATACAATTCTCGTTATGTTTTTCTAAAATGTTTCTGGTTTCTTATGCAGAAGTAGGCAGGCATAAACAACTTTAGAATTTGACTGAGTGATTTGGCAAGTGGTATGAAGAAACTACTCTAAAATTTACAATGTTTTGAAGATTTATGGTGGTTTTGCTTTAGCTGACAGCTAGAGGATTGTTGGTATCAAACCAAAGTTGTACTAGTCTGCTGGCACCAGAAATACACTATGTTTTAGAAGACTTTTTTTAAAAATAATGATCTGAATGAAGCACTGAAAAACATCTGTGTCAGTATATAAACATCTGACAAACTATACCAGAAAATCAAAATATGTCAGAAATAGATAGAAAAAAGTGAGCTGAAGTAGAGGGAATTGATGAGGTTATAGAAAAAGACAGAGGAGACAAATCTAAATGAAGAGGTAAAATACACCACCAAATCAATATACACCTGGGCAAATGCAAACTCTCTCTCACACACACACATACACACACAACCTGTAAATATCCTTCATTTAAGGAGAAAAAAAAATAAGTAAAAGAGGTAGGTCGTTGATCACCCCTTGAGTCAGGTGAGCTAAAAAAAACCCAATATATTGCTGCTGAATTAACATTTAAAGAATGAGTAAAGAGCATAGCAAAATGTAAAGGTGGTGGAGTAGAATTGTACATATATGGTTGCATAGAATATGAAAAATTTCTGTGTAAAGAACACTATGCAGTTTAATCCACTGCATTTAAAAAAAAAAAAAA
>WEIV01023796.1:0-72897 GCA_013390005.1 Calyptomena viridis
ACACACACACACAGCACACACAGGGCCTGCAGCTGGGACAGCAGTGTCCTGCACAACCACACCGGGCAGTGTTTTAACATTCCTGCAGAGAGGCTGTTTGCTGTCGGCTGTAGGAGAGCTCACAAGTGGCTCTCAAATCCCTCCCACGTTCCCAGTTAACTGGAGGGTCCTGAAGCTGATGTGCACTAACAGAGTCTCTCAAGACCTTGTGGAAACCCCTTTGCATATCAGTAACATGAATTTGCTGCACTGCCTTAAGACCACTCCATTTAAATAGAAATTCTCACAGAACTATTGTATAACTATCTATATCTACCAAAATTAATATATGATTGAGAACATTAATGTATTTATGTAAAATCCAACCAATGCCACTTCCATTTTGCTTAGTGGTTTGAACACTTAGAAGTGAACTGCTGTTTCAAAAGGGCAGAAAAAAGAAGACAAATTGTGGATTAATAGCCAGAAAAAAACAAAGAACCTTAATTTAATTTAAATTAAACTAAGGCCAAAATGACAGTTCTGAAAATCTGCATTCACCTGCATTCTTACCTGGAGACCTGCCAGGGCTCTGGTCTCCACTCCTAGAGCTGGTTTTCCTGTTTTGTCCCCTGGGCTGCAGAAGGAACCCCTGGAGCATAACTGGGCTCCCTCCTGCCCAGACAGGTGGGTGGCCAAGGGCTGACAGCACCCTCTGCTTCTGTACCTGTCCTGCCCTCAGGGTGAGTGACCCATATATAAATACATATATAAACACACCACAGGTAGGAAAATCCCCCTGCAACAGCCTGGCCAGGGGGCTCCTCTGGGCTCCTCCCCGAGCCAGTGGAAGCAGGAGTTTTACTTCTTGTTTTGAAGCCACTCGTGTCAAGTTTCAGCCCACAACAAATGTAATGGTCATTACAAACTTGTGAAGTCTTGAAAGATAACTTTTCTGAGATACAGAACTGACTGTCCTGTGACAGTGATTTCAGAGCACGGTGCCAGCCCTCTCTGGGAGGGGCATGGAAACAAACCCAAAACTGCTTTCTGACCCCACTGAAATTAACCACAAAAATGCCACCGGCTCAGAGCAGCAGCTACAGCAGTGTATCAGTAAGATCTCATGACAAAAGTTCAGGGAATAAGCAGTTTATGCTGATAAAAAATGAATTTATAAGTAACTTAGTCTGCTGCAACTCAAAGGGCTATGACCTTTTCCATCTCTCTCAAGAGTACACTGAATTTCCAGCATTTTTGAGGGGAAAAAGCTACAAGCAACACAGAAATACAACTATGCTATTGATTTGTAGAACTCTGTGTGCACATCAGGCAACTAATTGTTTGCACAAATGATGAAGCAAATGGAAGAAAAAGTGTCCTAACTGCCCTTTCCTTTTCTGGGAGCTGGGAAAGGCAGGACTGGGCCTGTTCAGCACCATTTTAACTGAGATACTCTGTCTGCACCCCGTGATGTAACTCTGGCACACCAAGGATCAAGAACAGAAGTAAAGAGTGATTGATTAAAATCTCATGTATGGAACAAATTCTGAAATACTACTCACACCTATCATTACAACTGCTTACAACTTCCTTTTAAATTCCAGTACTTGCTAACTAAGCCCAAAGCCTGACACAGAAGTGACCAGGGCTTTCTCTGTCCCTCCCTCTGGTGACAAAGCCTTTGTTTGATGCATTTCCAGAACAAATGAATACACCACACACTTTCCAGCTAAGAGTAACAAGCCTGAAGAAGTGGTTTCTAAATATACAGGACTGATCGTATCCTCCTTCAGTTAAAAATACAAAACATAGCATGACTGGATATATGACATTTCAATATTAAGCTCCTATTTACAAATTTACAAACAATATATAAAAGCAGCTAAATCATCACAAGCTACAGAAAAGGAAAAAAAAAAGAAGGAAAAATGGAGGAAAAACTACTGGAAGTGAAACCAAGACATTTAGGCCATATATTTAATTTCTGTCTTCCATGAGTGGAAAGGTTCCAAGTTAAAAAGAAAATGCCCTACTTTAAAACATCTGCTTTTTGACTCCTCAAAATACCTGGTTTTGCAGTTAATAGCACATTGTGGTCATTATTTCAATACAAAGGAAAATAAATGCCAGGAAAATCACTGTGCTTGGTTTCATGGAGAGAACCAGCCCCCTGCCCTGCAGTAACTGTGAGAGCTGAGACCTCACTCCCCCCCTGAGCTGGGGCTGTGCCAGGACCACAGCAGGGCAGCAGGAAGCCCTGGCACAGGACCTGGGGCACGAGGGTGAGAAAAGCACCCCAAAGTAAAGCCAGTTTGCTCTTGGCATGAGCTTTGCCTGTTGGTTTTACAGATTGTATTTTTTTGCAATATTCTCATATGCAAGTCTCATATTTTATCAGTATTCTTTGCTAAGTTTGAAGAAATTTTGTGTTACATAAACTCAGTGTTAGCATCCCTTCCATGCCAGCTTTCAGTATATAAAAATGTATTACTATTCATTATTATTACTATTACCTAGTTGTTAAGAAGGACACAGAGTGAGGAGGAGTAAGATGCACAGAGTACTCACACCAAGTTTCTGATCTTTGCATGACACTGAGCTGCACTTACAGAGCAGGCTGAAGAATCTGCAACTATTCAGGCAACCTGTGTTTGTCAGGAGTGTATGTTTGGTAAAAAGACCTTATCACTCCCCCTCAGCCCCTTTTTTCCTGAGCAGGTACCTGAGCAGTGAGACACAGAGATGCACACACTGCTGGGGTGCTGTTAGCACACTCAGTCAGTGGGGACAATTTGGAGAGGTGGTAACCTCTCTGTGACACTCCCACTGTCCCAAGGGGTCAATACAATCAGTTTCACAGCTGGCTGCTGAGAACTAATGAGGTTATGATCACAAAAAGGCAAGCTTTCCAAATTTTTCTTAGTGTATGCCAAAACATTATACTTTTTTATCTGTTGGTGAAGGATAAAATATCAATATTTAAGAATATTGTATCTATTAAAGAAGTATATAAAAAGCATAGGCTTATCTGTCTTTTTTCTATTATTTCTTGAACTTTTTCTTTGTGAATGCAGTATTTCTTTCTTTTAAAAGCCACTGTGAGCTTTGATTTCTTCATTCTTGGACAGGGACCATACATGTTTAAAAGGACACCAAATTTTCCATGTTTTCCCTGAACAGAACTGCCACTTGCAAAACACTTGGTGTTGTGTGACAGTGACACTTGTCTGTCATGGTTAACATTCACCTCAGGGCCACAGCTGACTAAGATCATGCATGTGTATTAAACCAGTCAAGTTATTCTAACAATCTCAGCAGTTACATAGTGTTTACTGGGGCTGAAAAAGCAGAATTTAAGTGGTGTCCTGTCTCCTGACCCCAGGTCACAGCGTCCTGCTGGGTGTCCCTGCTGAGTGGCCACAAAGCTCCGGGCAAAGCCCGACTTTAGGCTGCACCAGGGCTGTGAGCAGGTGCTCTGGGCAGGCTCAGAGCCCAGGTGTGAGCACACAACCCCTGCAGGCACCTGACAGCAGTGGGAGGGACGGGAGCAGCAGAACCCCGAGGACAAACTCCAGAGCTCTGCTGGCACATGGTTCATGGAGAGATGGAGGGGATGTGGGGACGTGGAACATCCATGAAAGGAACACTGATCATTATAATGTTTGTGGAGGGGGTGGGAACACTCACATCTTACCTACAGCACAAGTAACAATTATGGTTTAGTTAGTGAAATAAACAGATTTTATATGCATCTTACCTGGGAGGAAATGAGATGTCCAGTTCATACAATCTGTCTTTAAAGACTGACAGCTCTCTGTCAAATTCTAAAAGCTAAAAAAGACAGAAATAAAGGCATTCACTCTTTAATGTCGGACTTCAGCAATTGAAAAATACTACATTATGCAAAAGGAAACAAAGACACTGACTACATAGCTTGAGGTACAGCTCTCATAGAATAGTTTTTAAAACACAGTGCAAAACACTCTGGACTATTTTGATACATAAACAGTGCATTAAGAAGTGTTTAAAATGTTCATTTTCCTCTCAGTGAAACATGTAGCACTGGCTCTTCACAGTGCTGACCTGTATGTGCACTTACACTTACAATTTCATTAGCAATCTTTTCACAGATAAACAAGACTAAAACCAGTGTTAAAAAAGTACAGCAATCTGGTATTCTAATCAGCCCATCAGAATGCCAGCAAAATGTATGATATTACATTTTCTTTAGTATTCTCTGTAGCTCAGACAGGGAGTACAATGAAGACAGGACGTGCCCATCACTGCCTGCAGTGGGGGTGCAGGGCAGACACCCCCGGAGGGATGTGACAGGAGGGATTCCCAGGCAGCTGAAACAGGTGTTTAACAGACACGTTCAGGAGTCCAGATTTAATGTCCTGTATAAATATTAGTCCTGGACCTGTAGAGAGGAATAAATATCCGCAGTGTCTGTTCACAAAACAAACCCGCTCACAGCACTCAGTGATAATGGTCCCTATTAAACCCGGGATAGTTCTGATGGACACAAACACCTCACTGCCGAGCCCCGGGACTCAGGGAGCTAAAGACAAAAGCTCATCATCACACGGTGCTGCCCTGGCTCCGAGGGGCACTTTCTGTCCTGCCGAGGGTCCCGGGCTGTCCCTGTCCCTGTCCCTGTCCCTGTCCTGTCCCGTGTTTGCCCACCGTTCATCAATCATGTCCCATCTCACAGCTGTGCTGATACCATTGTATGAGTGGCAGAGGTTCCCAAAGAAATTAGATTGTGTCCCCCTTTCCCCTCTGACACCTCATAAATCATTCCTGAAACGTGCAATTAGCAGCTCCTTGTACCCATTAATTATCCGTGTGAGCAGCAGCTACCTGAGCCACCTGCACTGCTGCTCTGCAGGCCCACCCAGCCCTGTGCCAGCTCCCTCTGCTCCAGCCTGCCCTGCCAAACTCGGGGGTGGCTCCCTGCAAAAGGTCCTGGGACACCAGAACGGGCAGTTTGTACAGGTTTTAACATCTCACCAAAAGCCTGAGAATTCAAAATGTTTGGATATATATAAATATACACATATATACATATATAAAAATACTTAGAAACAGCTGTTCGAAACCTGTACAAACTTACACCGTGTATCTAATAATACACTCAATCCTAAAAATGGGCTGGTCCAGCCACTCACTATTCCCACTAAAGCAATTTTAAAGTACTTCAGGAAAAAACGAATGTTTCCATGCACATTCCAGACTGTGATCCTGTATTTCAGTATGCACGGGCAGATGTGTAGCCACAATACCTACACACTGCCTACGAAAACAAATCTTACCATCCCTTTCCTGCTCCATGTGTCTCCACCTTAAATACATCTGGGATAGGAAAATGAGCTGCCATCCCCAGTTAAAAGTATTATTTGAAATACATGTCTATTAATATGGTGCAAATACGTGTTTCCTACCGTTCCGAGTAAACAGCTCAGGGGGAAGGGGAGGTGTCAGGAGAAAGAGCTATTTCTGAAGTGTTAAACTGGAGGACTGGGTGAAAGAACAATGCTCCCCAGAACACAATGGTATAAATTACTCATGGGCATCCCGAGGCCTGGAGACCTTCAATAGGCACATTGTCCTCTCACACCAATTCACACTTTCAAAATGTTACACATTCAGATTGTTGTTGCTGTGCTGGTATCAAACTCAGCGAAGCCTGGGGGTTTAGGGGAGAAGCAGGATGTGTGTTGTTACCCACAGGGGTTTCTGTGGGGTTTCTTTGCTGCCCGGTGTGTGGCTGTGGCTGTGGCTGTGGCTGTGGCTGTGGCCGTGGCTGTGGCCGTGGCTGTGGCCGTGGCTGTGCCACGCAGACGAGCTGCTGACACGGGACAGGTAAGAGCACAGGGCAGCACCGTGTGGGTGCCCTGTCAGCCCCCAGTTCCCCCAGGGGAGGGCACAGCCAGAGCCCAGCTGGGTGCCCAGAGGTGCCCAGGGACTGCTCAGGGTGGGGGATTCATCCTCCCATGTAAAACAGCCCAAACTTCACTGCAGTATTTGCAAAAACTGTTATTTCCTGCTCTATATGAAATAATGATGTACTTCAATACATGATTTTTCCTAGCTCTT
Organism: Calyptomena viridis; assembly: GCA_013390005.1. Taxonomy (NCBI): domain Eukaryota; kingdom Metazoa; phylum Chordata; class Aves; order Passeriformes; family Eurylaimidae; genus Calyptomena; species Calyptomena viridis. The sequence continues at coordinate 6,082 of WEIV01023796.1, forward strand.
GACTGTGTTCAGTGTGTGTAACCCTTCTGCCCAGGTGTGTGCACACAGACACCTGACAGGGCAGGGACAGGTGACCTGTGTGCCCACCCCCTCACCCTCTGTGTTTGCCTGGCAGCACCAGAGCAGGGAGGAGAGGGAGGGCAGAAGGGGTGAGAACCCCAACTGTGCATTTGAGAAAACTCTGATTATTTTTTCAGTATGTTCAAACTATTATTTTTTCTTACAAAAAGCACTTGGGTTCTCATTTAAGCCTGTAACCACAAAATCGAAGATTTTTGGTGGAAACCCAAGGTGTTCACTAGGACTTGTCACAAACAATTAGAAATGTCACTTTCCCTCAAAACAGTTTTAGTAAGAGAAGGCTCAGGGCCTGATCTGGGCAGCAGTGAACTGTGTCTGCCTTGGGACAGGGACAGGGTGGCTGGAACAACCTGGCCTGACACAAAATGAATAGGGGTGAGGGGATACTGAGGTGCAGTCAGAATTTCACAGGGTAACATCTTGACTTTTAAAGCATCCAACGTTGTCTTTAAAAACCCCACCTGTAACACACTCCTTTCATGGCAATTTTCAGCACAAATTGCTCACTCATTTCCATACTGTACACCAACCAGCACTTGCTGTTAACAGTAAACATGAATATGTCTGTCACCCTAAATGCCTAAAAAAATGACAAAGAAATTAAGTTCAAAGGCTAAAAATCAATATATTGTTCTATTTAATTTTCTTATTGTAAGATCATCCTTAAGGATCAAATCTTTAAGGTGTTACACAATGTGCTGGGGTAATTTGAGCAATTACACAGAGATTTTAAAATGCTCATTCCAGAATTATCATCCAGTTCATTGCAGGATTATATGTCACAGGCAGTCTGTAAGACTGTTTTATTCCCCCAGCTCAGTTTCAGCAATGTATTTACACCTAAATGAGAGCAAGGATGCTGCAGGGTCTTTTTTATCTGTTGCAACATTGAGTTGCTGATATTATGTCAAGATATTTGCTCTACAATGCTCAGTGACCAGCCCAACAAGGATGTTTGATTAACACCTTCCAAATGAAAACACCCCCATCCATGTGAGCAGTAACATCTACAGTTGGCTGCAGAGAATGCAGGCAGTGTGTGTGTGTATCTGCAGTAAAGGAGATTTCCTATTTCATCTGAGGAGAATTAAAGGCATGCAGGGGTGATGCTGTGTGAGCTGCAGTGCCCATCACCTCCTAGGGGAATTACCAGAGCTGCTGGTTTTCCAGGGTGCTGTGCTGTCTGTAAAACCTGCTGAAGGGGGTTCCACTTTCCCCCCTTTCTCTTGGCAGTGCTGTAATGTGTATTTGTGTGCCAGGGTGGAGGAGAAGGCAATGCACAAAATACTGAATTTCAACATTATGCAGTTTGACAGTAATCAAAGGGTTGTAACAGAGTTTAGGCAGGTGCAGAAATCAAGGTAATTCTGCTTGCTTCAGTTTAAAGCAGTGAGGCACCAGTGAAAGGTCAGCATCCACTGGTACCCTGCAATGGGCTACCTTGGCTAAAACCACACACCAATGAACCCCTTCAAACAGGGCAACTTAATTCAGTCATTGGAGTAGAACAACGGCAATTACTCATCAAGACCTACAGACCAAAGTCAGAGCACTGGCAGAGCAGGAGGTGATATTAGCAGCATTTATCAAACCCATCTGCAGGGCCCACCAGAGAATTCACAGCTGTGAAAGGGAAATGAAGTTTCAGACCAAAAAGAGGAGATGAGCATACAGAAATGACCTCAGAGAATTAAAATATGTGGACACTGATCACCATAACCTCCTCTGCTTGAGGACACGTTTTTTCCAGGAGACTTTGGAAATACAGTAATTTTATCCAGCTTTCCAGTCACAGCAAATTATTTAGAAACTGATTCAGCAGTCTACTTCAAATCAAGGTCTATGGAAATGCTGATCCCTCCCACTTATTCATGAAAATAACACAACTCTGCCTGATTTTAAAGATACTGCTTTCTCTAGTAAAGAGACTTTGTAAAATAATCTATTGGTATGTATTTTGAATCTTAATCTTCTTTCTCTCATGAAGCCACTCTTTAAAATCACATTTCAAAGAAAAATCACAAAATCCTTGGACATAAATGTACCACTTATGCTGGTTTTGTCTAATATTCTATTTCTGCACATATGTATACATCCTGAAAGGCAGTGCTGTCAAATGAAAAGCCCACATCAATGTGGACCTTTGGCACAGAGAAATGGCACTGCAGAGACTGTTCTCAGCATGGGGGGTGAGGCACAGCAGTGCACAGCTGGCAGCACTGAGGAACCCCTGGGGTTGGAGTGATTCAGAAAATCTTTGATTGCAGGGGAAGTTCCCCCAGGAAAATGCTGTTTTGTTCCTGTTTTGCCAATATGCTTCTCTTTCTGAGGAGATGTCCCAGTGGTTTAAAGGACAGGAAAGTCTTCTAATAAGTATTCTAATTTCTTCTGGAAGCTGCTCTGAAAATGCATCTTAGAGTAAGATTTTGGTTATGGAAATATTTACACTGCTTAAAATGTCTAGAAAGAAACACACTTCCCTCAATGTCCATTGATCACTAGAGCAATTCCTGGAGACTGCTGTTGGCCCTGTCTCACCTGAGCTCCTTTCTGTGTCTCCCAACCTGATTCCTGACATTCCTGTTCCTGCCCTGCTCCATGTGCCTGGCCACGAGTGCTGGACACCACCCGGCCCAGGCCTTTCCTGGAGCAGCCCCGGGGCACTGGGAGCACTGGGGGCACTGGGAGCAGTGCCCAGAGAAGTGCCCAGCACCCCACAGAGGGCTGTGCTCCCCAGTCAGGGCTTCCAGCAGGTTCTGGGCTCCTGGGGGTTCATGTGCTGCCCCATGTCCTGCCCTGGCAGACACCCAGTGCCTCACCAGCCTGCTGGTCCTGTGGACACTGCTCTGGATAAAACCCTTTTCCAGCTGTGGGGCCCTTCCACGTTTTGACAGTGGAGGTGGCAGCCCTTTTAGACATTTCACACCCTTGGGTTCTGCATATAACCCTGGTTTCCTTGATTGCCCTGTGTGGATCCTTTCAATCCAAGTCCACGGACCTCAGGCTGGCACTACTGGTATGGGATGAGCCCCCAGTCAAACAGTGGCTCAGCCACCCCTCTGATGGGCAACAGCAACAGCCACTCCAGACACTGCCCTGGGAGACTTTTGTTACTTGAAAAAACCAGAAGCAGAAAGGAGAACCTGTTGTACTGCTCAAGAAATGAGTTCTCCACAGGGAGACTGAAGTACATGACAGGCCAGACTCACCCAGAACCTGAGAGCAGCGATGCAGGGGAAGGGCAGGCTCTCAGTGCTGCAGCTGCAGGGAGCCCTGTGTGCCCACAGGAGCCTTGGTCACCCCAGGGCCCCCTGCCCAAACCCTGCCCTGTGCCCAGCCCAGCCCCTGGGGGTGGCACATCCCTGTGATGGGAGGGCAGTGCCCGTGCCCTGGGACTACCAGCTGCTCACAGCCAAACGCATTTGCTGATAGGAAAAAGCAGATTTTGTCACTCACTTTCCTGGGATTTCAGTGCTTATCTTGATTAAAAAAAAAAGTGACTCTGTAAAACTGCATTCAAGCAAATTGCCATTTTCACAATTTTGCTGAAACAGACACTAAAACATTACCATAATATTTCATGCACTGTGCACAACTTGTGACACAGCCCCTTCAAAATGTCAAGAACAACTGAGTGGATGCTGACTTTAAAACCGAAAGATTTTAATTAGGAATATCCTACTTGCAAATGTGATATACTCAGTGGATTATTTCACTAAACTGTACATGTCTGTTACTCTGAACCATTAGTTTGTCCCACTCAGGACTCCAAACCAGCACTGTCCTGTCACACTGTCAGTTGTGAGCTGCAATTTGGCAAAAGCATGAAATACTGAGAATACAGTTTCAGTATTAACCATTCCTGCAAAGTGGTTAAAACTGGAACTTTCTTGAGGAAAGACTATGAAACTTGTTTCTTCCTAGGGGATGAAACTCCCCCCAGGCGTGGCTGACAGAGTGTTCTGGGGAAGGGGCAGGACCCCGAGGCACTGAATGCCAGGAGTGCCCCTGGAGGGGCTCTGGGGAGCTCTGCTCCCCACCCTGTCCCCTGCCAGAGAGTCAGGCAGCTCACAGGGTCACCTGGAACCCCCGACGGGCAGCGCTGGGGGTGCCAGGGGTGCCCCTGTGCCCCATGCTGGGGGAGGCAGGGCAGGGCACACTCCCACCCCGGGGGCTCGGGCAGGGCTGTGGGGTCACTCCCAGGAGCAGCAGAGGGGACCATTTCAGCCTGTGCTTCCAGGCTGTTTCTCTCTCAACACTCATGTAACAAAAATACACCAAGGACCAGAATCCATCTCTTATCCTTGCAGCTGGTACCCCACTGTCATATCTAGCTGTGCTTTTTGTATGGAAGTGTCCTGAAGCACCAATTCTGAAGTTACTATTTGCTAGTCTGTGTGTGTGTGCACACCTCTGTGCATGCAGGTATCCTCAGGGGGGTTTTGGGGGCACCTGGAGAGTGCAAGAGGACTGGGCTACTGCAGGAAGACAGTGAGGGAACAATTAAGCACGTTTCTATCTTTATGTGGCTTGCCCAGACTTCAGGCAGGATGTGGAAGCCCAGGCAGAGTGTGGTGTGCACAAATATTAACTGTAGGGATGATGGTGAGATCCACAGACCTGCAGCCCAGGGTGCAGGTGCAACCTCTGCCTCCCTGGACATTCCTTTCTGTGTCACACAGGTTAAAGAGGGTACCCCAGGCCAGGGAATGTTAGCAGATCACACAGGCTGGATTACAGAGTGCAAATGCACAGGCTGAACCTACTCTTTGGACTAGACCAATGCCTAAGAAAATAAATATAGCACAGTACACCTGAATTGGCCTTAGGCCTTACAGCTGCTGTGTAGAACAGGTCAGGGCAAAAGGTCATGAAATAATAGTTGTAACTTTGTGCTAAGGGCAAATTCTACACCAGAATAATTAATTTATTTGAAGCTGGCAGTAAATAGCTAACCCAGCACATCTGGATTGACTTATGTTTGCAATCTGGCTCTACATTTATGTTTGCTAGTGAAAACAATTTATTGGTAATATTTCCTATCTCTGTCACTGCTCATTTTGCAGTTTATCCAATGGCAAATCAACTAACCAGGAACTGAAGCAAATGCAATTCCAAGCATGGGAATACTGTTTCTGAATGAAGGAACAGAGCACGAAGCCACTTTCCTACTAGTACTTCATGAAAGCCAGGCTTCTCAAAAGGCCATCTTAAATAAAAGAGGCAGTTTCAGGATGTGCAGGATTTCCTTATGACCAGTCCGAGGTAGAAATGATCCTTAGCAATCAATTTCCTTCCTCTATCCTAATTTGCCCTTATACATCATATTCAAGATTTTATCTGGACAGGGGCTGGTTGGCTCAGTGGATAAACCTCTGCCTTTTCACCTCTGGGATCATGGTTCAAGTCAAACCCTGATGAAATGCACTTGATCGTCCTAATCTAGTTCCTAGTGGACAGTATTCCCATTATCTTTAAAAGGGTCAGAGCCAAGGCCATTGGGAAGAGTGCATTGTGCTGTATCTTGGCTGTGATTAATACATTTTCAGTGATGCCAGATCCTTAACCTTCATGAGCACACATATTGTCACAAAAAGCTTCACACTGGTCCCTCATAGACTAAACCTTTCTGCTCAATTTACAAATAATTTCAATATTTCCTGGGAATACTACAAAAACTCATGAATAAATTACTTATAATTTAAAAGCATGTTTGCCTGAACTATTTGCAATAACACCTCTAAGTTAATTAGCATGATAACAGATCACTTTAAATCATTACTTCTCAGAAGGAGAACAAGACTTTTCTAACTCAACATGTTTCCACAGCATGTTATAGGTTTCTTCTCATACCATAACAGTTGAAGCTGCACAGACACACAGAATGAAGGGAATTTATTCTGTGAAGGGAGTTCACTGTTTGAAACATGGAAACTGAGTATGAATGTGGTGTCCATAGAGCTCCCTGCTCACCCTCTGCATCAGGAGAACTGCTGGACAATCAGAGTAAGAAATGGAGCTGTTTCCATCCATGAACATCCAGGCAGGAAATCGCTGGGGTTTTCAGCATTCCCACTCTCAGACCTGGTTTGAGGTCAATGCTGGCACAGCACCAGTGTCCCCTGACCCACCTGGGGATGCTGGAGCTGAGCAGCAGCACCGTGGGCTGATCCTGCCCAGGGCCCTGGCTCTGGGGGTGCAGGGCAGCACCCAGGACCAGCAGGACCAGCACAGCTTCAAAACATCAGTGTACAAAAGAGAGCATGATTTTAGCAGGAATAACAACAGGTCCCATTCTTAATACAATTAATTCACTGATTATTTTTATTACACAGTTGTGGTCAAAATTTTAAGGACAGTGCATTAGCTTCTGCCTGGATTGATTCTTTAATATGGATCATATGGAAGACAGGGAAGTCAGCACCATTCCTCATTTCTGATTGTAGTTAAAGATTATAAAATTATTCCTAATGATTAAATCATTCCTCTGTAGTCATTACAGGTTTTTTAATTAACTACTGAAGAAATACAATTTAGCTTGTGGTTCCTTGGTACAAATAAGTAACACGATCATATTTTTTTCCCTAAATAATTACTCCTGGCTTGCTTTTGATTGTTTTGAAATTAACAGGGAAATGCTTCTGAAAAAAACCCTGCTTATAGTTTGATCTGTCACAAACAATTAAGGACTCTGAAAATACCTGGTAAAAGCATAGGTTTATTCAAGAACCCTCTGCACATTGCTCCTCTCCTGAAAGCCCTGGCATGGTGATTTTTATCACTTAAGGGCTGGCAAATCCAAAGCTACAACCAAGTGTTGTGTGAGTGATGTCCTGGTGAGCCACTGAGCTCAGAACTGTGGGGCAGCACCACAGACCTGCCAGGGAAATCCTGGAGGGGTCGGGGTGCTCTGAGCCCCCCCGGGACCCTCAGGGGCTTTGGGCAGGAGAGGAGCAGCAGCACAGGGGGGGGCACAGTGGTGGCTCCCACCAAAGGGGCTGCTGCCTCTGGGCAGGTGTGAGCACCTGAGAGGAGCCTTTGTGCTGTGCCCCCATGGCATGGGGGAGCCCCTGGGGCAGGGGGAGGCCGTGGGGCTGATCAGCACAGCCTGGCTGTGACCCATAGCATGGGGCTGATCAGCACAGCCNATCAGCACAGCCTGGCTGTGCCCCATGGTGTGGGGCTGATCAGCACAGCCTGGCTGTGCCCCATAGCACGGGGCTGATCAGCACAGCCTGGCTGTGCTCAGCTCAGAGGCACCAAGCTTTTCCCAACTGGAAAGCAACAACTTACCCCGGGATGTGACACTACAGTGGAGCTCTACAGGCTGTACCTCCTCCTGTGCCACCCTTCCCAGGGCCTGATGCCAGGGTGGGGCTTTACAGGCTGTACCTCCCCTTCCCACCTTTCCCAGGACAGCTCAGGGCCACACCCTGCTCTGCTGATGGGGCACAGCTCTGATGTACAATTCAGGACACAGGAATTCAACACTGAGGCAGGTCTGCATTATTGTTACAGCTATTCTCAAACAGGCTTTCTCTTTTTTCCTCTCACTACAGAGCCACATAAATCTGGGTGTCCCCTTCTGAAACACAACGATACAGAACGGTCACTGCATTCTGAGATAATCAAGATAGGTAATTGCTAAGCTAACTTTGGAATAAGCTACAGATAAGTCTGGATAAGATACAGATTAGTTTGGCAAAATGAGACCTGACAGATTACTGTATGCATTTCAAACTGAATTTCTGTTCAACAGGTAATTTGTACCTCTATCAGATTTTTCATAAAAAATAATCATTTTTATAAATATAGCTTAAGATTATTTTTTTTATTACAATGTAAAAAAGAAGGAATAACTATGTATGGACAATGATAAAGCAGCCTGTTGATAATAAATATTTGTCAGGTCTTGTCACATCCGAATACGTTCCAATGTTACTGAAGAGACACTGCACTGATAAAAAAAGTACCCTCAGAAAAATCAATGGATTTTGAGCTAAAGCAGTTGCTAAACACACAGAAAACATCTTTATCCAACAGCCACAGTGCTGTGAAAATTCCCAAGCCTTGCATTGGTACGGCTAAGGAAAATTTAATCTTCCCAAATACTCATCAGGGCACTCCATCCTGCAGACCTGACAGCCCCACTTATAATTAATTATACAATTTCGATGGGAATATCGACTAAACAAAGCTATAAATCATAGAAAAAGTCAATAGGCATGGACACATTCAATCATGTCCCGACCAATGATTACTACTCTTAAAATACAATAATTATTTTCAGGAGCCAGCTTGAATTAAATTTCTGTCAGGCTGGTACAAGACCGGCGGTTGATGAAGGATGCGATGGATTTTTTGGGTTGAATTCGGCACAGAGACATTTATCCTTTCAGAGAGGTAGTTTGTTTTTAGTGATCATGGTGCTGCGTGTTTAACTAGACCATGAAGATTAGATTATCTCCAATGGCTCATTATATCGTTTATCTTTTTCTTCCATGTTTGAGCTGGAAGATTTCCCGCTTCTTGATGCACGAAAGAAATGACTCCTGGTTTTGAAATGGAATGTGCTTAAGTGGGACTCTGCCTGTGCCTTCACACCCCACGGCCCTGTATGCAAATCAACCAGCAGCCACCCAAAATACCACTGGGACATGACAAACAGCAGCACCAAGAGCAGCTTTGCTCAGCTGCAGGAATGTACTGGGGAAAAGTACAAATGACAGACACTTGAGTTCTTCTCAAACAAAAAGCTAAAAAATTAATAATAACCTACATAGAAGAAAACCTGGGACAGGAATGGGATTAATATGGATACAGGAATTAGAAGGAGAGTTATTGCTTTGAATTAAATGTCCCCAAAAGTGCAAAACAACAGTGGAAGAAACATGATGTATTTCCCAAGGATGCCTTCACCTTGTGAAGTGAAATGCAAGCAGCCCAGAGTGATGTCCCAGAAGTGTGTGCTGAAGGCAGGGTGCCCACCCAGGGGAGCACAGAACACAGAACACGCTGGGATGGGAGGGCAGCAGGAGCTGAGAGGGGAACCAGACCTTCACTCCCCTCGGGGGTCTCACTCCTCACCCTCTGCTGACCTCCACAAAGGAGTGAGATCTCACATTCCCACATGCAATTCATTTCCCAGGTGAAGCCAACTTAAAACTAGAGAGGGTACCAGGGCTTCAGCTGCCCCCTTGCCCCAGAGCCCTCCAACAGCCTGGCTCTGACAACAGGGGGAGAATAAGCCACAGGCAGGAGGGGAGAGAGGGACAGTCATGGACCCTGGGTACATCCCATCCCTGGCAAAAAGCAACCACGAGCTGTGTGAGCAGGCAAACAACCTATTGCTTTAGCCAGTAACTCCTAGGAACCTTAGATGAAACAGAGAAAGCTGCAAGCTGTGATACACAGATTTTCCAAAATGAAATAAAATCACCTTAAGGAAAATAAAATGCCACTTTCCACAGAAAAAACATAGTCCCTACTACAAATCAGAGTTTTAGTGTTCCCTGCCTGCTTTATCCTCTTGTGAAGCCCTGTATGATTGCCCAAACAGTGACAGTCTGCTGCAGGGTTTGACATTTCTGTTCCACCTATTCTTGTGTTTCTAGTATTTTTTGTACAGCCAGAAGACCCAAGTGTTTTCAGAAGAGCTTTGCATGAAGGGCTTTTCCTAAGTTACTGTGGTGCACAATGAGGCAGCAATGAAACAGGATGCTTGAAGAAATGCAGAGCAGAGGACAGAGAAGAAAAGTGAATTGTTACGCACATTTTATTTACAATTTTCTTCTATGAAGAAGAAGGTAAACACAGCAAAGTTAAGAACCTATACACAAAATAACTGCTTAATTGATGGGAAATCTGAAGGAGTTACTGTGTGGACTGAATTATCTCTTCTCATTCTGCACACAGGAAGGCTGATAAGGATAAAGAGCTGGTTCGAGAAATACAATTTGTATGTGATTTTCCCTCAGAAGTGTTTAGCAAGGAACTTACCGCAGTGCCATTGTTATCTCTAAAAACGTCTTGATTAAAATAATCAAAGAGCTTCTTTTCTAATTGCAGCATAACCTAAAAAAAAAAAAAAAAAAGAAGGAGAAAGGTCAGCAAAGCTGCAGGACGTGGCTGGCAGGGGCCCTTGCAGAGACAGGCCCTCTAAAACCACACGACATTTCCACATGTCCACAGCCCATGTCAGCTGCCCCTCTGCTGCACTGGCAACCCCTTAAACACATCCAATTAACTGAGCATTGGGTGTGACAACCTATATCCCTCCCCTCCCTCCCCATGAGCAGTTTGGAACATCTAATTCCTGCTTTGTAGAGAAGCAAGTGAATGCTGGGTTTGTTTCCCAGGTCCTGTTTACACAGGGGCCGAGGCCATTCAGTCCTTTACCTTGCGGTCATTGTCAGACTCCCGAAATATGAGCTTGACCACTTCATTTGTGTCAGCTGCCCGGACAGTCTGCATGGTGGCCTTTGCACACAGTGTCTGGGGAAACAGGGACAAAGGCAAACGAGGTCACACACAGCAGGCCACATTTAATGGAACATCAGCAGCCCATGTACCCTCAGTGCCCACCTGGAAATACAGAGCATTGCTAATTTAAGTCACTTCCGCCCAAGATGGACTCAAAACAATAAATTCAATATCATTTGGAGGGAAACAGGCAATATTAAGAAAATATCAATCAGATAAGCAAATAGTCATTCAAGTTGCAGGAAGCAGACAGGTTCTTTCACAGGTATCACACATTTCTTGTAAACATCCTCCAAACCACTGATGGTGCTGATTCCACACCCTCCAGGTTCTGTGCCAGTTCCTAAGAGCTGGTAACTACCCTGGCACTGCAGCTCTGAGGGTTAACTCTTGTTTGCTAAAACATCTGCCCATATTCCAAGTACACTTTGGAAGTCTGAGCAACATTCACACAATCCCACAATAACTTTCATAGTTTACGTTGGATATCAAATTCCTTGTGCACCATTCTTTTAAATAACAGACAACATCACATCTCTAGACACTCTGAGGATTGAGTGCCTACAACACATTATAAACCAGCACTTTATGAGGCACAGAGCTATGAATTTCCATGGAAGCCTCAATCCATTGGCCACTCTCCTGCCTTGGGCCCAGATTCCCTGGCAGTGGGGCTGTTCAAAGTGCTGCCTCCAGTGCCTGGCAACAGGTGACAATCTGCAGCTTTCAGCAAAGCAGTTAGGCACAAATTTAACTTAAAGACATACTTGAGATTCCCCGAATCTGTACTTTAAGCAAGCTTTAAGTATGTTAAGTGCTTTAAAATGCAGGGACAGACTACGTGCTCACCGTGGGGAGGGGTGGGCAGGTTCAGTGCTCTGGGCAGGGCTGGCAGTGCTGTGCAGAGCCCCCTGCCCCTCTGCCAGCCAAGGGCACCTGAGGAAACCTGGGCACTGCTCAAAGGCTGAGATGTGCCCCCACACCTGGAGGCAGCTCAGCATCCCCAGGGGCAGCTGAGGCACAAGCTGCTGACAGGATCCACACACAGCCCTGGACACAGACATCAGCAGACTGTGCTTTGGAATAAAACCTCATTTTGCTAGAGGTTCTTAACAAAGGTGTGCTGAAGAAAATAACTCAGTCAAAGAATGGCAAAGAGGTGATTTCCCTGCTCTGCCTGCTCCATTCCTTTTCATAATGGCCAGACAACAGATTTTCATTGTGCATAATATTCACTTTAAAATGTTCTGTGGTAACAGGGTAATAGAATTTCACATCCTACTACATGCTTCTTCCTCTCACAAATAGAAATATCTATATTTGGATTCCTTACCAGAGTTGCAGTACCTATCAGACACAAGGCCATGAACTACAGCTCACTTCTCCCTTCCCCATTCTCACGTTCTCCTGAAGGCAGAAATATGTGCCACACATGTATTTGAACAAAAATCCATCTGCTTCCAAATACTTTAGATCTCAGCTGAGGTTACTGGTCCCAGAAGGGGAACAATCTGTCAATGGACATTCTGCTCCCATTTGATAAAAGGTTTGATCCTTGGTAAAGGCCTCTGCCTGTTGCCACAGTACAAGTGAAAAGCAGTGAGGTGAGCAATTTTATCTTTAATGGGTACCTCGAGTGTGATTTGCTAAAAAGCACAAATCTTATATTTTCCTTTAAGTTTGTGAATGGGAGAGGTGCTGATTCCCCATCTCACTGAACGAATGGTGTCCTTTCCTGACAAACTTCCTGACTCTTTCTTCCCTCCCCCAAAGCTTTGCCATGTCCATGGATCACACACACCTCCCTCCAGCTTTACCCCAAACACTGGGCACAGGATCCACTGGCAGAAGGAGCCCCAGAGGCACAGGCTGCCCTGGAGAACTTCATGTGCTCTGCGGGACTCGCAGGGGTTTTTGGAAGGTTTGGGAGAAGAGCAGGCAAATGCTGGTGGTGGCTGGTTAAACCTCACCCTGCCAGGGAGCAGCACGTGGAGTGTCGTGGGAGCTGCACTCGTGGGACCACGCACTTTAACTCAGATCTCCTACCTGTCCCCTCTCAGTCCCTTTGTCCCCTGGACACGCACTGCCCGTGGCCATCTGTGTCCGGGGGAGCAGGGAGGTAATCCAGCCATTCCCCACCGTGCTCCCTCGGACCCACTGATTGAAATTCAGAGCACAGATCAGATAATCGGGTCAAGCCCAAAAAAAGAGCGCTTTGGGCTCATGTGTCACAAATCAGTCTGGTCCCTTCAAACAGCACAGCAGATTAGAACAAGCACCCGAACAAACCAGAGCGGAAAACCCGCCGCTCTCTAAAGCTGGTTTCTAAAGCCCTAACAAATCGCTCCATCTTTCACTCATTTAAACTTTCCAAATGAGGGTCAATACGGTCCCCGAGCATCCAAATGCTAATGCGCTTAAGTGCGCTTAAGCAGCTTTCCAGAGTGAATGGGCCAAAGAAGGGCTCGAAAAGACATGGCAGAGTTACTGTCACTGTCAAAAAGTCATTGTAGCCACCCCCAGAGTGGTTGCAATTCAACAAATTCATGATTTCTGTCTCTTAAAGGCATCTGCTTGAGAACACTTTTTTCCCTGAGCTGCTTTATCTCACAACCTCAGGCTGGCTCCCAAAGAAAAAACCCTCGATCGACTCTTGAGAACCGATACAGAGAAAGGACCCACATACCTTATTGCTTTCGAATTTCACACGCACAAAAAGTTACCTTATTCACAGACAAAAGTGATTGGGCAAAGGTTCATTTCTTATACAAGCTGGAGCACTCCTTTTTTCCTCCTCCTTTCAATTTCTACACAGTCGTAGTCACCCAAGCAGAAAACTTTGGGGACCATGTGCCTTTTTAGGCAAGTCTGCTTATGAAGGGATTTTTTGTTGCTAGTCAAGAAAATCAAAATGCTATGAAAACCCACTGTTCTTTGCTGGGTATTCCCTCAAAGGTACTCTTTTACAAGGGCAGAAGAGGAGAAATCAGGTATCAAAACTCTACATAACTTTTTTTTTTTTCCTTTTGCATTTTTTCCTTTGGAAACAAGATTTGGTTAAAAAGCTTGCAGGAGACCTGCATTCAGAGCTGAGAGCAAGCTCAGTGTCCAGCCTTTCCTTAGCAAACACAACCGTGTCTCACTCCTGTTTTCCCTGTTTTACTCCACAGAGGTAGATGATTTGTAAGTACTTTTGAAATCATCCTTTGTGATAATTTATGTGTATTGAATTGTAAAACATAGCAACAAATTTCCTGACAATGGCTTTGGAACATAACAACAATGTTCTGTTATGCAAAGCTAGGAGGGAATGTTTTTTATATTGACAAGAGACAAACCTGGAATTTCTTCTAAACTCAGCAATCCTCAGAAATCGAAAGCTTGTTGATTTACCACATAACACACCTTCAAAATACACCTGCTCCCCCATACACACTACACATCCAATTGTTTCAGACTGTATTTCTGCATACCTACAGTAGAATATATATATTATATACATATTTTACATATATAAAACATACAACAGTCCACAGCATGTATTTCATATTGTGTTTGTATGGCAGCCCTGTGAGCAGCTGTGAACTGCACTGCTGCTAAGTTTTCACTGATTTCACACTCCTGCTTTCTGTACATCCTTCAGACTCTGTGTCTGCCTCTTGATGTGTGAGCTGAATTACTACATGCTTGTAAGTACTTCAGCAAACTTTTTTTGGGGAAACCCCCCCAAAAACGTGGTATCCAAGCACTCATCCCATCCTATTGCAGCTGGCTACTGATGATAAAGATGTATATTATTTCTCCCAATTATTTGAATACTTTCCTTAAGACTTATTATTACTTTGAATTCTTCTTTTAAAAAAAAAGGTAGAAAATATACATTGCTCTATACATTAAGAAAGCCCAGCAGTAGTTGCCATTGCAATTTGCAGGGAGCTGCACAGACTGGCACAGATGTGTTTGTCTGAAGACTGCTACCAGCAGCCAGGTGAGATAAAGTCTTGAGCATATGAGCAACCAAATCAATAACATTTAAGATATTTCATTTTATTCCAGTTACATACTCTGTGGGCTCTGGCAGGACAGAAAAGAAAGAAGTACATGTATCATCTAATTATGACAGTGAAATACATCTTCTGAAATGCTGCTCAAGACTCAAAATCAATCTGAGACTTATTAAATTAGGATAATCAAATGCTTTTTTATTATTATCTGGATGCAAATTGTATTTGAAATAATCAGCGAGGTAAAAGATTTGCTACTTTGGGAATAACAGGAACATGTGTCTTGCTTGGGCTCCTCCTTTCCTCTCAGAGGCTGATACAATTTCCTGGATATTGGGAATACACCAACAGCAAATTCACCAAATCACATGATACAGGAGAAATAAAATTTGCAAGTGCAAATTTTGCAAGCTGCACCAAGTTAACTGTAAAATACCTTTTCTTGTCCATAAACTGAGATAATTCATGGCCAGGTTGTCACAGTTGTCCCTAGGCAGTGCCAAACTGCTCCCACTCACTTTTCAGGCACTGTGCTGAGTGACCTGGGTCCAGGTCACAGCACGGCCACTGTCTGGCACCTCGGCAAACCAGGTCAGGGACAGTCACCTCCTGTGGCACTGCCAGAGCAGCCCCCTGCTCCCCCAGCAGCACCCGAGGCACCGACTGTGACTGCCCGGTGTGTTTGCCCAGGAGGCAGCAGGGTGGGCTTCCCACAGCAGGGACTGCAACCCCAGCAGGGCAGGGCAGGGCACCACAGTGGCCAGTTCACTGCTGGAGTGGCCAGTTCACTGCTGGAGTGGCCAGCTCACTGCTGGAATGGCCAGCTCACTGCTGGAGTGGCCAGTTCACTGCTGGAATGGCCAGCTCACTGCTGGATTGGCCAGTTCACTGCTGGAATGGCCAGCTCACTGCTGGAGTGGCCAGTTCACTGCTGGAATGGCCAGCTCACTGCTGGAATGGCCAGTTCACTGCTGGAATGGCCAGCTCACTGCTGGAGTGGCCAGTTCACTGCTGGAATGGCCAGCTCACTGCTGGAATGGCCAGTTCACTGCTGGAGTGCCCAGTTCACTGCTGGAGTGGCCAGTTCACTGCTGGAATGACCAGCTCAGTGCTGGAATGGCCAGCTCACTGCTGGAGTGACCAGCTCAGTGCCACGTGCTGGTGGCACAGCCCACCCTTCTCCAGGCCTTGAGGGAGCCCTGAGCTCCCTGTCCTTGGCCTCTGGCTTCAGCAGCTTTGCTCTCTGCCAACAGCTGGTGGCAATGACAGCTCTCTTTTTAATTCCCCTCTTCAGGAAAGAATCTGAATTAAATCCAAAATGCCTTTGCATCTCAGATTCTCCAAGATTACAGATCAGGCTAGAAGTCCTTTTCCATCACCTCTGTTGCATGCTGGTTACCTTTTCACTTTCTCTGCCTCTCTAATCAGGTTGCACACCTTTCTGTATTCTCTCATGTTTTCCTGACTGTGATCTCAAACACGAGTTCAGCAAAGTGACTACACACTGATTCACAATTTACCTGCAGTTGTCTGGCATCTGTGTGAATCAGGGCAGGGAACTGTGTGGGGCCTCTGTGGACGAAGGTAAAAGGCTTCCCTGCCCCCTTTTGAGGTCTCAGTTTAAATTCACTTGCTGACATCAATAATATGCATTCAGGACTTTGATGAGGTCTGGATAAACCCACTGCATTACAAGACCTGGAACTTGCAAGCAGTCTGCTAGGAAAACCCCTTCCCTCCTCCTGTCCATCCCTCTAATCATTTTGCAAAACTACTTGATGTCAAGTAGTCCTTGGGGAGTTTTCAAAGACAATTATTTCCTTTTCCATAATTACAGGCATTGCAACAGTCCAACTGTTCCTAGGGAAATCCTCTGAATATATGCAATATATGCTGTCTTTTCCCATAAGGTGTGAACCTCTTCAGATAGACATTCTACAACTTATCTTCCATTATTTTTTCTGCTTTGGTCATGCACCAATACCAGCTTGAAAAGTTCCTTGTTGGAAACCTTCAGAGCACTCACCCTTTTTCACTGCAGCTGACCAAGCACAGGAATTGTTTCTGTTCAGCACAGACTCTGAAGCAGCACTCAGAACCTGTGATGTAAATCTGGTTCTGCAGAGAAACGTAAAATCCTCTCTTCTCTTGAATTCAAGAGGAATGAAATAAGAGGCAGCCTCTCTCCTTATAGCTAAGCTTGCTTTTATCTGACTTGCAGACTAAGAACCTCTATTTCTTTCCATTTTAGAAGCAAACCAGTCAGTGAACCCCATCTGCTCCTGTGTGCCTTGCAATTGCCTTTGTTTTGAGCAGCAACATTTGCCTGTGTTTGTGCTGATGGTGTTTCTGCTGCCTCCAAATTTCATGGTTTCTTACAACCACGAGAAAGGAAACACTGGAGCAGTAACAACGAGTAGCAAAAATTTAAGCCACCACCTAAGAAAATTCTTTGGTGCTTCTTGATTCACTTCCAGCACTGGCCACTGCAGGTTTGCAGTAACTGGAGTCTGTCAGCTCCACTCTCCTTAACCTTTGCAGGGAGTCCTGGCACAGCGTGGTGGGCACAGCCAGGCTCCTGCTTCCATCTGACCTCAGCCTCAGGAACACCCCAACCAGCACTGCCAACAGGAGTAAACTCAGGAGTTTGCCCTTTAAATGACTGGAGAGTTTTGCACAAGATCAATGGTGTAACACAGCTCAAGCTCAAGGCTTATCCTGTGGGGAGTGTGACCCTTTGGCTCCCACAAAGTAGACTCTCAGCAGCAGGTACCATCAGGAGCTGACTTTTAAAACATGAAATGCTGGGCAATTCTGAAATCAAACCACATAGTACCTAAAATCTAGATGCCTTTATGCAGCCCATGAATACTTTTAATCACAAAATTAGAAATATAAAGAAGTAAAACCTTTTTTCTTCTTCCTATTATGCAAAACAGCAAAAAAAAAAAAAGTAGTCCCTTAAACAAAGATGAGATTTGAGATGTGGAACAGGAAACTCACTTGCATAAAGCATGAGTGTGTTGTGGGCTGCCAGCAGCTCAGGCCTGGGCTCTTGCTAAGCCTGAGCAAAGCTGTGGGAGGGATGGGTACCCTCCAGGATGGACATTTGCCCTCCAGGACAGAGGTGTGTCTTCCTACAGCTCCTCATCAGCTGGTCACAAGCATGTACAGCAAAGTGGGAGAGTTGGCCTTGTTATTCCACTGTTTCCTGTCTATGGGAAAAAACACCCTTCCCCCAAGTTAATTTTACTTTTTTAAGGAAACAAACATGACAGGAAAATAATTTCCAGCTCACTGCATCTGTTTTCGAAACCTGAACACGTTGTGAATGCAAAATTCACTGTGTTGATAACTGAAACATGCTGTATGGTGTTATGGTGAGACTAAAACCTGGCTGACCAGGTGATGCCTTGCTGGTGCAGCATGTGGACCATTTCCTTACTGTATTTTCCCCTTTTTCCCTGTTTGTCCAGTCTCTCTGCCTCCTTTTCATCCTGCCATATCTCATTCATTTCTCATCGATGCACTCCCTGTCTGGTTCCACATCATTTGCTCCTTTATTCACTTTTGAAATGGAATACGAGTCCAGCAGCCTGCAAGTTCAAATAATCCTTTCCAGCTAGTTATGTTCCAATAGCCCAGAGAGCCACGAGGTGGGACTGCTGATCCCTCTGCCATCGCTGCCAGGCAGGTGCCAGGCTGTGCCAGCACCCTGACCCTGACCCACAGTCTGTCCCCAGGCACAACACCCACCTCAGGCTGGCACTTCCTCAACAACCCCAAATCATCAGGGAGTTCACCCACCCCAGAGCCCTTAGTCACATATTGAAACAAATGGGTTTGGATAAAATGACTGAAGGGGGGACCCAAGGTTTGCTGTATCCTCCCTGCTGAAGGGTAAGATGGTCTGACAGGTCTGACACATCCCAGACCCAGTAAGGACTGGAACACCTAGAAACAGCTGTGGGGTAAAACAGTGGGCATGGAGAGAGGAAACAGGGGGTATATTCTTGTGCCACATCTCTTCAGCACCCGGTAAGGCAGCCCTGGGTTCCCTCTGGTGTGTTTGGGATGGTGGGAGAAGGAAGGGTTTGACACAGTCTCCACTGACAAGCCCAAAGCTCTGCTGCTGACCAGCCCCATCCTGAGCCAACTGCAGAGACAGAGCTGGTCAGAGAGACACACTGGAGGAACAGCACTGGTGGGGATCCAGAGGATTCACCTGCAATGGCTGCTGATCCCTGGCTCACCTGAGCCCGCTGGGTGTCACAGAGCACTGAGTGAGGGCAGAGCTGGCCACAAATGCAGCTGCCAGGGCCCTCCTGCTTGTAAGGACCCTCAGAGGGGATGGGACCTCACTGGAAAACCCATCCGACAGAATTTTCCAAACTGAGATGAAATCTTTTTCCTTAAAGCAAATCAGGATTCAAACATGCTGAGAAACAGAGCTCCCAATTATGCCGAGAGAGGGGAAAACACGAGTTCAGAAGTGTTAACACAGCACCATTTAGAGCTCACAGCTGGGGCTGCCTGCTCAAGTGCTATTCTTTCTGCTGTATCTTTAAGTGCTGTTAAATTCATTTGTCACTTGATCGAAAGCCAACAGGCTACAAATCTCCCCAGGCCTCTTGTGCTGAACAGTGACAGGAGGATTCTGCCGGGCCGTCAGGGGCCGTTTGTGCTGCTCTGCCCGCAGTACTCGCCACTTTAACTCATCTGCCTCCCATTCTCCCCAGCCCGGCAGGACAAATTGCTCGCTGTGGCTCCCTTTCAGAGGCAGCACAGCGCGCAAAGAATCGTGACTGAGCAGAAACACAAGGAACAGGCACATAAAAATTCATCACTTTGGCCCCCTGACCTCTTGCCACTGGATTTGGCAAACCCCGTCTCAAAAAGTAGCACCAAGGGAGAGCTCAGCAGAGCGGCGGAGTGAAATTACTGACAAAAAATATCTTGGACACAGGAAAACCCCACCAGATGCTTCATTGTCTTTGCAGAGAAGTGGTGCTGAAAAAGGGGGTGATCTACCACATGGCATATTGGGTGGAATAAGTAGTGCCATTGTTTCAGGGCAGCTCTGTCACTTTACTGACCGCAATACAAAGAGGTGTAAAGCAAGATTTAATCCTGACTTTTTAGTCAGCAGATTAAAACCAATCATGCCAGATGTCCACAAGACTGTTTAACATACAGAAAGCTTTTTCATACTCTACAAAAAAGTGAAAGATGTAATAACTTCTTCTTTATTTCCTCTAGAGAGGCCTTTTCCACTCACTTTTAGTCAGAAAAAAGGAGATGTAATGGATTTTAAGATGTGCTATTAATTTTTTCTCTAGCCTTTGCTCTTTTCCCTTTTGAGACAAAGCTAAACAAAGCAGATTCTTTTACCCTCCAAAATCAGACAGGTATGCTGAAGAAAATTGCTAGTATAAAAAAGTTGTGACTTCAAAAAGAATTTATATCCATTAAGACCCGAAATGGACATTACCAGCAGTGTTACAGTTCCTCTCCATAATACTCAAAGAGGTGCAGGACATGGAGATGTGGAGGTCATGCTGAGAAAGACCCAGACCATCCTTTTCCCCTCAGACTGGAGCTGTGCCCAGGTGACTTTGTGCCTGGGTGACTTTGTGCCCGGGTGACTTTGTGCCCGGGTGACTTTGTGCCCGGGTGACTTTGTGCCCAGGTGACTTTGTGCCCAGGTGACTTTGTGCCCAGGTGACTTTGTGCCCAGGTGACTTTGTGCCCAGGTGTCTCCTCACCCCTGGGCCGAGGACATGCCTGGGCAGGAGCACAGGGACACCCAGCAGCCCTGGGGCTGGCAGGACACGTCCCCTCTGTGCCCTGGCAGGGACATCACCTCCACAGCCACCCCTGCATGGGACCAGAGCCCCCAGCAAGGTCACTGCAAGCTAAACAGGAGTGATATTCCTGTTTAGAAATACCCACTGAGTGCTCTTCTTTAAACTCACCTACATGACTCTTACACACTTGGCAGAGCTGCTGCTTTCTCCTTTTTCTACTAATAAACAAATTAACATCCAAAAGTATTACCATAAAGGATACAAATTCAATAATTATTGTACTTCTAAAACATGTTTAGTGATTTTTTCTGTTATATTACCAAAGTGGAAAAAAGTCTGCATATTAGTGCTCCCCTTGAATTTCCATAGCCAAAAATGCTGATAAATTCATCAAAATTCAGAATACATATTTAGTTTCTCATATTAAATTGTGAATAATTTAAGAAAAATAATTGACTTCTCTTTGGAAAAAAGCTATAGAAAAAAAAAATCTTAAAATTCCAGTATTGGGCTGCTTTGTATTACATATATCATTCAGTAATTTGGAAGCCATATGGCAGCAAGGTAACACCTTGCTTGGCATCCCTTATCTATCAGTTGCCTAGGCAAAAATACAACCTACATATTTCATTTGTTTCTTGTCATGTGCTTGAAAAAAAACCTCACTACAAGTTTCTGAAATAAAAGTGAATCCCTGACCTAACCCAGTACTACTACAGCACTTCCTTCATGTCATACCTGACAGAGACCTAAGTGAGAGGTTAAGGTCCTAAACCAAAGACCAGCAAGGCCCTGCTGACACCAAGTGAGGGACAGGCACAGCTTTGTCCTGCCTGTTGAGTCCCTTCAGAGAACTCCTGTGAGGCACCTGGAGCTGCTCCTGCTGCATCACTGCAGAGGGGAGGACACGGTGTGACCACAGCCCTCCCCTCCTGCCACCTCAGCTGCTCTGTGCCCCTCAGCCAGGGGCCACTTCTGCAGCCCATGGCACACAGAAGGATAAATGGCTTTTGGCTGTCCATGGTTTGCAGCTCTGTAAGCTGCCACAAGGATTGTACCATGCTTCCTTCCTGGAAAATGTGTTTCGTTAGGTTAATTAAGCTGCACTATTTGTCTTTTTATCATCCTCATCATCATCCTTACTGTATTCCTTGCAGGTCTTGTATCACACAATCTAATGACTCTGTGATTCTATACTGAAAATTTTGGACAGGCAGATCCCTCCAGTACTGCTGCTCTTTTTCCCAGTGCATTATGATGGCTGAGAGGTGTAAAAAGTGTAAAAGTGAGGTGCCCCTCACTCTCATACCCCAGGGACAAGGGCAGCAGGAGGCCCATGAAGTTGAAGTGCAGATGATGGTATTTTTTCTGTGTAACCAAGTCCAACGGGAGACTCTCAAGCTACCTAAGAGGAGTAAGTGTAAATGTGACTAAGGGATTTCTGCCAGTTAAACACTTATTTCACCATTACTTATTCCACCCCGGAATTTGCACAATTTTAAAATTACAGTCCTACTCCCTACTTCTGAATTTCTTCAAGCAAGTCTTGTGGGTGGCCCTCGAGATACATTTTACCAATTTTTCATGCCCATCCCTCGAAATGTGACCCTGCTCCTGTGCTTTTATCTCTCTGACAACTTCACACAGGAAAACATGCAGCCCCTCTGATAGCATGAAATCGGAAACAATGGCCTCTGGAAACAAAGGGGAGGAGGGAGGCAGGATACAGTCCAGGTCCTGGCTGATTTTAGGCACAAACAGATGTTCATAGGACCCAATACCCTGAGCAAGCTGAAAGGAAAAGCTTGTAAAAGAAATGGACCTTAAAAACAATGTATTGAAGAGCTTTAAATAAAGGCAAAGGGAAAGCAATATGGCTTTCACTGATAAATCTCAGCAAAGAAAACCAAAGTGGCACCATGAATTTCAATGATGCATTTTTCTTTCTCAATGAACTCTACAGCTCATTTTGAAATCTACAAATTGCTCAAATCTCAACTTAGTTTACAAGTCTCCCATAGCCATTAAAAGATTACAATACAGGCATTTCTATTTCTCGTAACTAATCACCAGAGCTGGGAACACCCAGCGAAGCCCTGAAATATAGGCTAATGCCATTATTTTAAAAGCTGCTTATAGCTCAACAAAGAGCAATATGCTGAAAGAATCTTGATTGGAAAAAATCTTAGACTAGCTGTTGGAACAAATTATGTTCAATCTCCTGCTCTTTTCATGTGCACTATTTCAGACTCCAAAGCCCCATGGAAAGAATCCCTGAAGCGCTGTCCTGAATTGGACCCGGGTTCTGTCTCACAAAAGCCAAAACACACCATTTACAAATGAAACAAAGTGTGGAATCACTTCTCCCACTGAAGTTTCTGCTTTTGTGATTAAAACTTTCTTCCTCTCTCTTGAAGAGCCTGCCATCCAAAAGGCCCCGTGCCATGCTCCAATGCACAAAATACATGTATTCACTACAGGAGAAAAAAACCCTGGAAAATTTGGCACAAAGGCGGGTGCATAGCTTAAGTCCTGTTTAGGGTAGCCCTCACTTGAACTCTGCTCATTTGCATAGATTTTACCTATTGATTGTCTCTATCAGGGACACAGTGCATGGCCATAAGGAATGTTCCATCAGCTGCTTGTGGTCGGGTGCAGATTTAACTTGACAATTATTAGCATCAATGAGGTGCACATAGTAAAGAAATAAAGGAGTGGTATCTTCCTTCACCAGCATCAAACTCAGTAGAGATTATTTTAATGACAAGCAAAGCTGAGATAGAAGATACCTAAGTCTGCTCAGGGAGCTTTAAGAAATGACGAGTCAAAGGTGCAGCCAGAAGTGACTTTGCACTTGTCTCATCCAATCACACATCCCAGACCTTACATCCTCCTTCCACACCACCCTCCTCCTGAACCAAAGCAAATGGCACCTCTTTGACTAAAACATACTTTCAGAAAGGCTTCACCTCCTGGTAAGACACAGGACACTCACAAATTCCTCTGGCAGCTGCTCCGGGAACAGCAGCTTTTATTAATCACTCCTGTGGCTCATTTCCACAATTGTGGCTAATTGTGTGAGTTTTCACTTTAAATTGTCTGTTAACAGCCTCTGAGACAGGGAAGGAAGGGGACACTGCTGTGAGCCCAGCAGTGTGAGCCCACAGCCTTGTGATGGCACAGCCACAGAAACCCTGGGACCAACAGGGTCTGAGTTAACCTGAGTGAGCCTAAAGAAGCCTGGCTCAGCAAACCCAGCCCTACTAGCTCTGACAGACTCCTCCCTGGCCCCCACGTCTGGCCTGGGCTCTGGGTAAGAGGACAGAGGGCCCTGCTCTCCTTCCTCTCACACATTTCCATCCACCAGCCTGGCAGCCACACCAAACCCCAGCTCACCATGAAAAAGAAATGCACCTAGAGGTGTCTGACTGCTCCTGCCATGGCACTGCCACGGGAGCTGTTTGTCCCCTGTGTCCCCTACTGTCCTGCCAGTGACCTCTTGGTGCTCCTGCCTGTGCAGCACAGCCCAAAGTTAAACAATAATGGTTTCAAAACTTGTCTTGTCACGGGACCACTGGGTTTCATTTCACCACTTCCATCCAAGTTAATCTCACAACAAACTGCCTTGTTCAAGCACGTTTTGTGGTGGCACTTTCTTTCAGTTTTTTTCTCACTACCAACTCTTCCATTAGTTTGCCTTCAGCTAATAAGAACCTTGCTCAGTGCTTCCCTCCTTTCTTCCCTCTTCACTACAGGAACAAATCTATCCCTCTTCTGCCATTCTCCAATGTCCCAGGTACTTCAGTTTCTTCTACACCAACTTTAAAGTCTGTTGGCTACAGATGAGCAATTACTATTGGCCAGTCCTGTTTTAAATTCCTGTGACAAATCTGAAGGTTAGGAAACATCACCCAGGCATTGGTGGCTCAAAGCTTTCCTCCTTTTTAAAATTATACACAAATATGTCAAGATAAAGAGATTTCCAGTACACTCAGGGAAGACATTAATGATTTTTTTACTGGCAGATGTGAGCAGAGCTCTCCAACTTTTCACTTGGCTACAATACTGACACCCTTGTGAAATTCAGCACTTGTTAAAACTGCAAAAAGGGCAGAAATGAAAAATAAACCTTGCTGGCTCATTCAATGACATTTACAAGTGGCAATACTGGCAAGAGTTACCCTTGATAAACCTTCCACACCTACTGAAAAGAGACTCTCATATCCATGTGGTGGATACTCACTACTCATTATCTGGACTTTTGGACTGACTTCAGATACTTCAGAGTGAGAAAACCAAGACAGATGAGGGTTTAGGATGGCACTGAAAGAATGCATTTCCTGCATGACTGCTAATAATGTGGAACTACTTGTAAGTGCAGTACTGAACCATCCACAACAATGTCATTTCAGAACTGTATCAACTAAGCAACCACTGAGGTTTGGACATGTTTTATACCACAAAGACATCCTTTAACTTCCCAAAACTATACTCACTGTATGGAAAGTTCAGCTGCCACTATGAAAAGATTTTAAAATTACCATTACAAAACCACAATAAATTTGTACACAGAGTCGCTCAGTTAAAAAACTGTGACTCATAGGCTTCAATGCAAGTTTCATTTAATTCTAGAGAAATTACCAGAGGTGGGAACAATGTTAATGGTAACAGCCTACATATATCTGTCTGTATCTTCCCAGAACACGCTAATGGCTGAAAAAAATCTGTGCAAGTTATTGGCAAAAAATCAACTGAAACAGCCAACTGTATAGAAATCCTTGGCAGAAATTGCCTTTCATTTCAATGGTCACAGGTTTCACCAGAAGTTCTGACAGCAAGGGGCCACCGTGGGCTGTTTGCTGGAGCACACAGTGTGCAGCACCAGGCAGCAGTCTGAGCTCTCTGCAGAGCCTGACTACAACAGAATTACAGCCTTAATTTTGTCTACTCCTGCTTTCATTGTTTGTCATTGTTTCTTAAGAGTTATTCTGCTGTCAATATTTGAAGAACAGAATCCTGTCTGGATATTGATTTCCTAAAGACTTTGAATCACTGCCTTCATAATGCATATATTTTAAGGCAAGTGCATGCAAAAGGTGGAGGTGAAGCTGCTTATTGAATTAAATCAATACAAGACACCATATTGGCAATTATCATCTAGTATTCATTTTATATAATGTAAAATACTCAGCAGACAGAAGAAAAACAAATTTCCATCCCACTTTGGCAATCTGTAATTTAAATCTCTTGTACACTCTGGACCTTTGGCTTGCTGAAGTTCAGCTGCTGTCACTCAAGCATTTAGCTCACACCTGACTGTGCTCTGAGGCTGGTGACAACGGGGCTGCACAGGAGCACCTCCTGTGACACTGCCAGGGCTCCCACTGAAGGGCAGGGACAGAGCAGTGCAGGACAGCGAGGGGGAAATACAGGACTCACACCAAAGTCCAACTCGATCCAGGTTACGTTTGTGTTATGCAAGCTTAAAGATAGTTACAGTCCTACAGTTACACTGCATTCAGCTGAAAACAAAGAAGAATTAAATCTGGTTGAATTTCCAGGGAAGCACTAGGGTTATAAGGATGAAAGTAATCTAGAAATAGCATTACAGAAACACCCAACTTTCATAAGGAATTCACCCAGAATTTGCATTGCTTTCCTGTCTCTCAGAGCAGGTTTGCTGGCAGGCAGTGAGGACCAGCTGGACAGAGCAGCAATGCTCTGTGACCCCTGCTCTGGGCTGGGGGCACTCAGGCTGCTGAGAGCTCCTTGCTGTGCCAGGAGCACAGAGGGGCACAGGGTGCTGGGACTGTCCCCAGCCCCGAGCTGTCCCGGGCTGCACCGGGGGCACATTGTGTGTCCCAGCTCTGCCTGGCAGGGGCTGGGCCAGGGGCTCCTGTCCTGGCACAGGCTGAGCCCACGTTCTGTGGCACCGAGCTGGGCCAGGGGCTCCTGTCCTGGCACAGGCTGAGCCCACGTTCTGTGGCACCGAGCTGGGCCAGGGGACTCCTGNTGCTGCCTCTTGTGCCACCCGTGCACAGGACGGGGAGCAGCACCCACAGGGTGTGCCACGAGGGGGGACCCACCAGGGGCACCTCCTGTGCCCTCGATGAACCCTGGCCCACCCACAGCCTTTTTTCTCACCTTGGAGGAACAGTTTCCAAGGAGTACAAGGGGGCTGAGCCCTCAAACACTTTTATAGGGGTTTCCAGGAGTAACATCACAGAAACTGAACTCAGAATCTGCTCCTACCAGGGGGCTGTTTCATGTACACTGCTTATTTTTCAACCTCTACAGAAAGTGCTATTTAATTGTTAGCATTTATTTGTCCCACTGAAAGAGCAAGTCACACAAGAGTGTGGACAGTCAGTCAAAAAAGAAACAACAAAAGCCAGCAGAAGCCATAAGAAACATTACTTGGCAGAAAGGTCCATGTGGGTAATATACCTTGTTCTTCCAGAGGAAGACACCAGGAAGAATATGATAATTTTCAAGGATTTTATCGGCATACTCTTAACTCATTAAAGGAAAAAAAATCTATTTCATGATTGTTGAGAATAACATCAGACTGTATAGGTCAAAAATTGACTGACATCACTCTGGACAGGCATTATTGAGACACACAAAGAAGCTGTTGTGCCTTTAAGCTTATGGTACATTGCAATGCAGTAAATGAAAAGCCACTATTATGAGGGGATGTTTATGTCAGTATCTGAAACAAATCTTCTTTTTACTAGGATAATAGTGTCTTAAATTGTTAACTGTTGATCAGATAAACAACATGTGATAAAGATCCTATAATCTCTTTTCATACAATTGGTTTTAACCCCTTAAGGGCTTTACATATTAAACCAGTCCACACTAACGAGCCTTGGGAAAGCTGGAAATGACACCCTCACAGAGTTCTTGGGTAAGCAGTAACGCAAGAATTCACAATTAGATTTTCAACAACGAGGAGAATAGATGCTAAAATTTTCACAAGGAGACAAGGTCTCAGCCACTACCAGAACTCTTCTGGCCTCTGTGTGATCTGATCTCCCTGGCCAGGCTGCAGATTGAAGAGATGTTTCACACAGTGCAGGACATGGGGAACTTCTCTGGCCATTTCACAGGGGTGACACGTACAAAGTTCTCCTGGTGGCCTCCAGTCCTTCTGCAGAGAGTGGTCCCACCACCTCCTCATTCCCTGCTCAGATAAACTCCGACATCCCCTCCTCCAGCTAAGAAAATCCCCAGTTACACAGTGTCCATGTCAGGTTAAAATAATCCACAAAGGGGGAGAAAGGGGGGGATTCGACCTGTGAGCCCCTCCTTTCCACTATTACAGCTGATTTAAGATTCCTGGGTTGCCAGTTTGCATATTTTGCTGTGAAATGTCAAATTCTCATCTCAAATTGGGACCGGGAAAAAATGATATATTATGGGAAACCCTATTCTGATAAAGGTAAAATTGCTGTCTGAATTGCCAATACTAATAAAGATAAATCTGTGGATACATCACATGGATTGGAAAATCAACGATTCCTTTAATAACACACAAAATGATAAAATACAGTGGAGACCTGCATCCAATCCAAACCTTTTAGCAATTACCACTGAGTGAGTCCTCCTCAGAGGAAAAGAAGCTGCTGGCCTGTTTCTTACCTCTTGGCTACAGAAAGAGCAGAGCAAGAACCCTGAAGGAGATAAAAGTAATGAGCTGCATGCACTTATTCCACAGCTGAGCAGTTCAAGGTGTGTTTTCTGAACCTTCTTCAAATTAATATGTCTAATCCTTAAAATTAAAGTAGTCTATGCTAATTTGCAGGGAAATAGGGACTTTCAGACCAGACCAGACCCTGCCAGTGCAGGCAGAGCTGAAGAAGCTGTCAGGAGGAACAAACCAAAAATGTGCCAAAGAGCTGTGCAGGGATGTATGTGCAGTGTAAGGTACAATCCAGCATGTTCTGGACACCTTTATCCTCACAGCTCCACAGACCCCATAAAAACCAAACTGGGGAGAACTTACATTCTTCTTGCAAGGGGCAATGCAATAACTGGCTGAGGAGTGGGCATTCCACTGTGGGAACAGGCACTGTGGATGTTTCTGTGCATGTCTGAGTGGGATGGAATCAAGCAGAAATAGTCTAAAAGTGGATTTATTGAGTGATAATTACATACCCAGGAATGTGTTTAAAAAAAGGAAAGAAATGGGACAGGCAGGGAACAAAGTACACTGAGTTAGCAGGAGGTTACAGTCTTAGAAGAATTTGGTTCAATTACTAAATACAGTTGAAAAATTCAGTCTGGCAAGGGAATTTGTTCTGGTGTGTGCTTTCTTTAAAAAACCTGAATTGGATGATTTCTTTAACTAAAGACTGCATATTTTATTTACTCTTTGTCAAGCCACTGGGTTTACTTCCATTAAACTTTATTAATATTTCATTTAGGGTCCCTCAAAAAGCAAGAATGAATAAAGTTTGTCACAGGCCAGAAAGCTGAACCTCTTGAGTGACTCTGTCCTTGGTAAGAGCATGTCCTTGTGTCCCCACTGCCCCATGGAGGCCCAGTGTCCCACCACACCTCAGGGACCACAGTCTGTCCATTCCCCCCAAGGCCAACCCTGGTTATCACTGCAAACTCCAGAGTAATGACAGTTTTTCTTCCAGCAGCACTAAATATGCATCTAAATCTAAATAAAAATAAGGTTGTTCATTTTTAACAAAATACTGATCTCCTTGGTGCACTTTTCTACAACTTTCAAGAATGACTATTTTCAGGTAATAATCTGTTAAAGAAATGTTTAAGTGTTTTAACATAGCTGCACACACAGTCAGAGATTTTTTCATCAACTCTCACCGTATTTCTGACTCCAACTCAAGAACAAAACTTGCCATTGCAACAAGAGTTGCTGATAGAGGCAGTTATGATCCTGTTCCTTGACTTTCACATAGATCCCAAATTCTTTCTTTCTAATTTGTTTTTTGATAAGCAAGCAAAATATCACTCTTTAATACACAGTGAGGTTTTTTTGAAAAAACTCCTTCTAGGCTTCCATTTATGTTGATGAAAATAACACATGCTATTGACATACTGCAAATATGCAGAGTGCAAGCCTTTCCTTCTCCCCATTTCCTTTTACTTTATACCATCAGTGGGTGCCTTTCAAATCCTGCTGCACAATTCATCTATAGAGGTTAAAATTTTGTATCACAATAACACCCAGGAATAAACTGAAATGTAAAAACAATGCACTTTTTGCAGCTACATCTACTTATTCTAAAATGACACAGTTCTTTCCAACAGGTGTTTCATAGCATCTACCCAGGTGAAATTTTCCCTCCGTTAAGCTGATGAGTTTCTATGGTAGTTATAAGCAAAAACCCAATCAATAGATGGCTTTATTAAAGTATTTCTTACAGACTTACACTATGCATTACTATACTCCCTTAAATGATTCAAAATGCACCTGCTTTGCAAGAATAACTCTGAAGTGCAGACATTATGAGCAGGTGGTTACACGTGTGTTTCTGTCTCCCCAGCCCTGAGTGAGAGCAGCCCCTGCCCACACTGAGCAGCCATGGAATGAAGTGTCTCCTGCATCCCAACTCCAGCTCCAGGTGCAACTCCCTGGGCAGGTCCAGAGCTTTGGCAAACACGAGTTGGTCTGAGTGTTCCTGAGCACATCGACCTCCTGCAGACACAGGCACTGCTCACCTGGGTACCTGCACTGGTGCCTGTACTGGTACCTGCACTGCTCACCTGGGCAGCCTGCACTGGTACCTGTGCTGGTACCTGCACTGGTACCTGTACTGGTACCTGCACTGGGTACCTGCAGTGGTACCTACACTGGGTACCTGCAGTGGGTACCTGCACTGGTACCTGCACTGGGTACCTGCACTGGGTACCTGCAGTGGTACCTGCACTGGTACCTGCACTGGTACCTGCACTGGTACCTGCAGTGTGTACCTGCACTGTGTACCTGCAGTGGGTCCCTGCGCTGGTAGCTGCAGTGGCACCAGCTGGGAGTCACCATCAGGTCACTCCTGCACGTGCACGAGGCCTCAGCCTCTGGAACTGCCGTTCTGGGGAAGCTGCCAGGTCCCCTGCAGGTAACTCTGGCTGCTCTCAGGAGCCCACAGGTGCCCACAGGTGCCAGGGAAAGATGCTCACCCTCCAGGAGCTCCCTCCCTCCTTCCCTCTCCCTCTCTCCCTGCCCATTCCGAGTCCTCACACTCGGAGCTGCCGTGTGTCCTCAGGACCCCCTGGGAAGTATCGGGACTGTCCCTTGTGCCACCCATGCCCACTGGAGCAGGGGAGGAGGGAGGGATGGATGGATGGATGGAGGGATGGATGGATGGATGGATGGATGGATGGATGGATGGATGGATGGATGGAAGGATGGATGGATGGATGGATGGACAGAAGGATGGAGGGAGGGAGGGAGGGAGGGATGGATGGACAGACGGATGGATGGAGGGAGGGATGGATGGATGGACAGAAGGATGGAGGGAGGGAGGGATGGACAGGCAGACGGATGGATGGATGGAGGACGGACAGATGGATGGAGGGAGGGATGGACGGACGGACGGATGGATGGATGCAGGGATGGATGGACGGACGGATGGATGGATGCAGGGATGGATGGACAGATGGATGGACGGACAGACGGATGGAGGGATGGATGGACAGGCAGACGGATGGATGGATGGAGGGATGGACAGAAGGATGGATGGAGGGAGGGATGGATGGACGGACGGATGGCAGGTGTGGGTGCTGGGGACGGGTGCTGCTGGCACCGCTGTCACCCGCTGTCACCGCAGCTGAGGGCACAGCTGCCACCCACAGCCACGGCCACGGGCCCGGCTTACAGACAGGCATTAATTAGCTTAACGACGCTCTGCTCTACTAGAAAGCACAAGATAATTGTATTTCATTTGTGTATGTTTTAATTACGGCCCAGGCAGTGCCAAGTTTAATGAACGTATCATCTCTTCGTTCTGCTCTGTCACTGTGTT
Organism: Calyptomena viridis; assembly: GCA_013390005.1. Lineage (NCBI taxonomy): Eukaryota > Metazoa > Chordata > Aves > Passeriformes > Eurylaimidae > Calyptomena > Calyptomena viridis. The sequence goes on from WEIV01023796.1 coordinate 37,453, forward strand.
TGTATTCATTTGCATGTGGAGCAGCAGGAGCAGCTCGGCCCTGCTGGATTTTACAGTGTCATCCTTCACACAGTGACGCTGAGGGGACCTCTGCCTGCTGAGAGCACTGTCATCCTTTCCTGCAGCCACAAATTAAAAGCAGGTTTATGACCACATGCTCCGAGACCCTGCGGAGCCCCAGAGGAGGCAGCCAGAGAACAATCCATTCACTCATCTCTCCCCTTATCCGTGATGGAAGTAGAAACAATTGCATCATTTAATTTACTATTGCAACGAGGATATGGCTCATTGGCCCCTCGTTGTTTTGAAGATGGATTTAATTAACCTCCTATGAATCTTGCCAATAATGTGGCAGCACCAGTATGGAACAGAAGATGCCAAAAAATCAGCTGCAGGGCTGGGTAATGAGCATTTCTCAAGCTTCCTCTGCTGAGAGGACTCATGGCTGCAGAGCTTGGGCCCCAGCAGAAAGACTGACTTAATACACTAGTGCCTGACCTCTGGGAACCTGAGCTCAGGTTTGCCTTAGGCTACTGAGAAAAAGAGAGGTAATTGAATAATTCCTAACAGCACATATATCTTTAATGCAGAAGCCATTTGCAATCACTTGAAAATAAATAATTGCAATTAACTACACTGTTAAGTAAATATACAGTCCCTTGGGGAAGCAATCTGCATGCTTTTATAAGTTTGGCTACAATATGAAGCTCATCACAATGTCTGTGAGAGTAATTTATAATGAACATTTAGCAGGTGGCTCAGATGTGTTGCTGCCATTTACATTCATTAATAAAACTCTCCGTATTAGGCCTGAAATTGTATGCATTTTAATTTAACAAATCTTTATTACACTTTCATTTTACGGGGGATTTTGTTTCCAGCATTTCCTAGAAACAGTTGGGCCTGCAAAGAACATTAAAACCTTTGTGGGATGAAGGTATTTAGAATGAACTGTTTGAGAAGATAAAATCAATCCAGCATCTTACATGCTTTTCTAACTAGAATGAAAATACGACCTGAAGCTTGTAAGCTTTATTTATTTATTTCATGATGTGCATGTTTCTCTCAGAAACAGGCAATGTGGTTTCTCTGTTACAAGGATGGCTTGGTATCACTTTACTGCAGGAAGAAGGGGACCTATAACAGTTTTAACCCACCAGCCACCATGGAGCAGGAGCTACAGGGGCTTTCACCACTGGGCCACAAATTAACTGGGTGCACCTTTGATCCTACACGGACACGTGCAGACACCTGCATGTCCTCCCTGCCCAGGAAAGGTACCTGTGTGTGTGGTTTGGGAGCACAGCTGCACATGCCCATGACTACACACACCCAGCTTTATGCTGTGTTAGTATTTCTAATGCCATCACACTTTACTGGTTTCTCCCCACTTGTCAAAGCAGAAAAAGTCAGAATTTGAAAAAAAAAAAAGGAATTACTGCTGTGTTTGTAACCATAAGAACATGCAATTCTAACATGCCCTCTTCCTGATGTATTCAAAGCATCTTCTGCAAATACTACTTAGATGAAAAAACACACACACATCTGCACCTGGCAGTGCAAGAGCCTCTCCTGCCAGGTGAACTGCTTTGTCCAGGGAAACACACCTGTAACAACGAGCAGGCGACCTCTCCACATCCACCTCACTGCCAATCAGCTTTCCAAATCACTGCTAATTCCCTAATTAACTATCACTCTTTTTGATGACAATTACTAATGGCTCAGTTGTTGGCTGGAGTTTGCAAAGATCATTAGTGCCCAAAGCATGGGAAGAAACAAGTTCAACCTAAAATATTTCTTCAGCTTCGAGTAAGAGCTAAATCAGTTACTCAGCCACGAAAAGCTGTTCATCAGTTTTCCTTTGAACACGAGGTGTCTGTTCAGCAGAGTGAGTGGTGTCTCACAGGAGGAGGTTTTGTGGCACTGACAGCACAACCCAGCTCAAGGGACACAACACCACTGGCTTCTGCAGAACAAGGACCACCTGGTGTCCAGACTGTGATCAAATGGAAAGTATGTGATTCACTGTAACATCAGCAATAAGGTGGGAGCTACAAAGTAATTCCTATTCTACTGGATAATATAAAATCACATGGTCAGAGGTGGCAGAGAGGCACAGTGCAAGTGAATGATGGAGCCAGATATGCAACTTCTTATGAGCAGTTATTACCTTTTAAAAAACATTTAATCAGCAATTCCAGTCATGGTTTATCAAAGGGCTGCTTGGCAGAAAGGAAATATCTTGGTTGGCTGTAACCAATGGAGCAGAGAGGGTGGGTGGACAAGGTGAATTCCCAGTTTTAACACGAGGACTTTGCTCCTTGTTTTGCAGGCAGAGCTTGACAGCTTTTGTGGGCCAAAGTGACTGGAATCCTGAAACATCATTTCTATTGCTAACTTTATAAATCTTCATATACGGTACATGTAACCCCTTTCCAGCTTATCCAGCTACCACCAACCCCAACAAAATGTCCTTTACTGAGGGAAAACCGATCACTGTTTTGTCCTGGTTACAAGGCAAGGATATGGTCTACCTTGAGCAAATGAATTTTGTCATTAATGTGACTTTCCTCTAAAGTGTGATGGTTTGCAAACTGAACTTTGTGTAATTGAGCTGCAGTTCTTGGGACTGTGGAGCACACAATTATCTTTCTGTTTTCCTTGGGAGTGCAAGGAACTTTAAGAGACTTTTGAATCAGCAGTCTCAGACAGAAACAGGGGTTTATTACCTAACAGTAAAAATTAACCTAGTTTCTTAAGTCTGTTTGTACTTTCCTAACATGGACATATTGGATTGGGAAGACTTTTAGGTAAGAGTTTCAATGACTGGTTTTTTTTTAAATATGAAAATACAGTAATTCTCAAAGGTTAATACAGACTGGTACAACGGCCAGCTGACTGTAAAAACACTCTTCCTTGTTCTAGAGCCACCTACAACATCTGAACAGTGATTTAACTCGTGTGTGACAGGGCACCTGGCTCATGGGACAGAAGGAGGGACACTCCTGCCAAGGAGCACAGCCCGGGCTGCTCTGGGCTGGGCAGGGAAGGGAGAGGAGAGGAGGCAGCTCTGCACAGACACACCACAGCACTGCCAGGCTCCACTTCTGGGCCAGGGCAAATCCCTCCTTCTTAACCCCTTCTCTACCAAACAAGGGCAAAGGGCTCCTGTGCACGTGCCAGACCCCAGTGCAGCCCCACACAGGCACTGCCAGGGGTCCTGGCACTGCCACTGCCACTGCCACTGCCACGGACCCACACGGCTGAGCAGCCACGGAGGGATCTGTGGGCCCAGTTCTGCTCCCACACTTACACGAGCAGGTGCTCGTGGAGTTTACAGAAAACATTGGATGCTGATAACTTGTTTCACTTAAAAAAGGTAAAAGTGGAGATCAGAATGGCCTTGGGCCCCTCACAGCATGAAACCACCACAGGGGAGAGCCCTGTGCTGCCAGGGACAGACAGCAGAGAATTCACTTACTTCTTCCACATGGTCACTCACAGTCACCTCATTTCTCTGATTTCTCACCCCAAACAAATGGAACCTCTCCTCACCAGTTCTTGCTAATAAAACCCCTCATTCATCCCTCCACAACCTCCTGTTCCCTTCCTTCCCATAACTGTTCAGAGGTTTAATTATCCTGATTTTATTCAGGTGAGAGTCAAGTACAAGTAGTAGTAGTAGTTTAATTTCAGAACCCCCAAGCATGTATGCTATTACCTTTTTAAGAACCAAAGCGCTAACTCACAATAATTTTTAAATTTCTGGAATATTATTCAACCTCAGCCTACAGTATGTCCCACAGCTGTTGCACATTTCTTTAAAGTCACCTCACCAAATCTCCTTTCTACTCAACTTTAGAAGGTATTTTCCTGAAACAGAAGAAGTACCTTTGTCACACATGCTACTATAAATTTGCAATGTAGTTCTGGCAAGTGCAAAGATTACACTGACCTGTTGGTGTTAGCTTTAAAACAGCAGAGAGCAGAGCTGCTGGAAAAGTTAGGAGAACTATCTTCTACATAAAGAAACATCAATCCATGTTTCTGTGAAATGCTGTGACAGTGCCTGTACTGAGGCACTGCAGAGATGCTGATACAGACTAGAATTCACAGATGAACCAATACAAAAGTCCATAGCATTTTTTATGTTGTAAACACTGCCATTTGTTCTGGAAAACATATAAATATATATAAATATATAAAAATATATATGCTGGAAGATACCTGTAGGCAGTGAGCAAATAATCAGGATGCTGCACCACCCAAAGAACTCTTGCATTTTAAAAAAAAAAATTAGTAAGCAAAACTTTGCATTTAAACAGCAGCAAATCCTCGGCCACCTTTGCCTGTGCAGGATTAACTGCAGTGAGCAGACAGAACACTGAGGTGTTGGGGATCAAACCCGGGGTAACGCAGACCTTTCTCCCCAGGTGAGCCAAATCCATTCCCTACCTCGAGGGGCTGTTTTGCCAACAGTGGTGGCAGGAAGGGCGAGGATGTGCTCGGGCACTGGGCAGGGCACGGCCCGGCGCTGAGCTCTGGGAGGTTCCCCACAAGGGCTGGACTGCGGGGCAACATTTCCCGGCCGTTTTACAAGGAAAAAGCGCTGGTGTTCCCCGCCCTCGGGGAGGGGGAGCGGCCCCCGGGCCGGGCTGACACCCCGTGTCAGAGGTGGCACCCCTGGCACCCCGGAGCCACCTCGGCACCCGCTCCCGGCACCACCCCCAGCACCACTGCGGTGCAGGACAGCAGCCCTGCCCTTCCTACCGAGGAAATCAATGCGGCTTTAGAGTAAGATTCCCATAAACGTGCAATAAATTATATATTAATGATTTATTGCCTATTAATTATGAATTAATAAGCACAACGTTTTTGGCATCTGATTTAGGACACTGTACGTCAGGGTCTGGATTCTACATTTTGAGCCACTCTCAGATTCTTCCTTTAAATGGTGTGATTGGGAAATCCTTTAGAAATACACTTTATTCTTTGTGTTTGCTCTAACCACAGCCTGCATTTCCACAATGTATTTCCACATGTATTGCTTGTAACATCTCAGTGTCCAAGCATTCAGCACATTGTGGTCTCAAGAGGGAATTCAAAAGGTCAGCGAGAAAAGCAAAGATAAATTTAGTAATATATACAAAGATGACAGGTCAATGGATTAACCCTTAAAATTCCCAGTATTGACTCCACGGCTGAATAGTTCACAGAGTGGTTAATACCCCTTTGCAAAGGCACGTGTTTAAATGGCAGAGGGAACTGGGCTGTCCTTTGGAGAGGGAGGTTCCCAGCTGAGCACAGGCTCTCCCCGGGGCTGGCACCAAGTGCCAGGGAATGGCACCTCTGTTCCTGCTCTGCCAGGGCAGCCGTGCCCAGCCCTGGCCGGGTCCGGGAAAACTCCGGGAAAACTCCGGCACAGCCCAGTCACCCCATCCCAAAACCTCTCTGTGAACTGCACTGTCCATACCTCACACACAACCAGAGCAGCAGGGCCTGTCTAATACAGTTCCCACCTGAGGACCTGCCCTGTCCCCAGGACTCCAGCAGTGCCGTGTGCTCACTGTTGGCTCCCTGAGGACTGTCCCAGGGCCCAGAGCTGCCCAAGGCACGGTGCCTGTACAGTCATTTCTGGGGAGCAAACTGCATGACACAACCAGCATGAGACAACAGCTTTTGGATCTGCTGACACACCAATTTATAAACTGCACCAGCTGCAGAACACTACAAAACAAACTTAATGCAACTTCACCTGTGCATGTGTAAATTACACATGGTAGTTTCTAGATCAACTTTAATTATGTTTAATTAATGTTGCAGAACTGTGTGAAGTTCTAGTTAGTGGGGTATGCTGCTTCTCCAAAAGGGCAGCAAAAAAATCTGAATTATTCTAGTGCTTGTACACTCATCCAGGCACACACTTTAGCCAGGTAGAATGAAGGAATTAATTGGACTCATCTTCCAGTTACACCTTTTGTACTCACATGCAGCAACATCACCCAGCAGGGGTGAAGCATTCCCAAGATGCAGAGTGTGTCAGGCTGAGAACCCTGTGCTCAGGTACCTGCTGTGCAGCTCACTCAGTTTGCATCCTCTGGGGTCAGTGACAGTATTTTGTTTGACTTGGATCACTTTGAAACTCACAGATATAAGTGCAGAAATCTTAATCTATTGGTACTAAAGCAAACACCCTCTGCAGTTCCAGTCCTGCAGACTGCTGGCTGTGAGTGAGTCAGGAAAAACGTGGAGCAGCCTTTCTCAGCAGTGGGTGCAGGAGAGAACCCCGACTGACACGAGTTCTCACACAGCAACATCCCCAGGAACACCATCACACCAGTGCTGAATTAAAACCAGGAGCAATAGTCCCAGCCCAGGTGACCCCTGAACACTGATATAACCATGGACTGAACCCTTCACACACACAATATGAACCTGTACATTCTGAATTAGTGACTTGGCTTTCATTTCAATTGTGCTTTAAGCCTGTTGGCTGAATAACAGCAACTGTGGCAAGGATTCCAAGGAGGAAGTTATTTGCTCCATACACAGTGCTGTAACATCAAACTCCTGTTTTTCAACAGATGAAGGACTAATTATCACATAAGGAAGGAGAAAAGCATCACTCCTGGATGGGGGGAGCCAGCCTTTGACACACAGGACACTCACTTCCCACTGCTGGATTTGCAAAATTGAAACTTTTGGCTCAAAAGATGGATGCCTGCCCCCAAGGACACCAAAAAGACACTGCAGTACCTCTGAGAATTAAAGTGGGAAAAACATGAGATTAAAGTGGTTTTCAACCTGGGTGTTACTTCTGACCCACCTCAGCTGAAGCTGCTTCAGTCCAGTCAAGTAACCTCAACTCATAATGAAAAAGGTTTAGTACATCTTTTTGGCTTAATACAAATCTCCCAGTCACCTGTCACACTGAGATGCTACTGGGACCAAGGTCTGCACTGATGGCTGCCTGTACTTTGACAGTGTGAAGTTCTATCAGAGACATTTAGGAAATGCCTCTTGTTTTCTTTCTATAGTAGAAATGTAACCTGGCACTTCCTCTGCTTGCAGGAAATGCACTGTGGGCTCTAAGGAGATGGCAAAAGTCACAACCATGCAATGTTAGTTACCTGTGAGATGTTCCTGTTAAAAGTAATCCCAGCCAAGTTTGATGTCAGTATTAACATTCCTTGTTAAGTCATACTTAGCTTTTCCACAGGCAAAAATACTTGAGAAATCAAACCCGGCAGTGTCTACAACAGAAGAAAAAGAGAAGTCCTACCTCTACTACTGCTTTGGCATCCAGTCTAAAGTTGAAATCTCCAAAGACAAAATAGGAAACTTTTTCAAACCGCTGATCTATAATTCTGGAAAGAAACAAAAACAGAACAAACCTGTCATTCAGCTTTGCAGACATGCACAGATGCAAACACACACGTGTTGTCTTTAAGCACTGTCTCAGAAATAATGGTTGGAACCATCAAAACTACCAGTTTGTACCAGACCAATACATAACCCATGTTTTTCAGGTGATTTTTTTTGCTTAGGCAATTCTACCTCCAGTCCCTTGCACAACAGTGCATTTGGTTTGCCCTGCCTGGCTGACAGAGCAGGCTGAGGGGAAAGCACTGCAGCAGCAGTTCATCCAAACCATGTGGAAGCAGCACTTGGACATCACGGGAATCCTGAGGGCACCATGGAGGTCCTCCACCCTTTGGAAGGTTTAGGGACATGGCTTTGGGCTGGGCACCTAAGAATCAGGACCCCTGGATGAGCAGTGTCTGAGGTGACATGTGTAAGTAATGTAAGTAAGTGTCTGTGAGTGCCCTCAGAGCCACGGGAGTGCCATGGTGGGGCCAAACACCCCTCAGCCCACAGAGCACCCCGAGGTTCCAGCCTGGCTGCAGCTCCTCAGGACACCTCTCTGTGCCATGCACAGCACATTTCCACTGAGCCTGCAGCTGACACCTAAGAGGGCACTGCTCCAGCTGGGCACAGGAGTCACTTTTTCCTCCAGGCTTTGCTCAGTCCTGCCCAGGGAGATATGGCACTACTGCCCATCTTTCAAATCCCATGTGATTAAAAATTGTCATTACCTTATTAGCTGATCTACTATTAACAACAGCTGTCTGGCACTCCCAATAACGTGCAATTTGACAGCTCATAGAGACCCTGGCATTGGGAAATCCACCGAGTCACACTTATTTTCAAACTAGGAATCAATGCAGTTCATCTCCTGTCAGTGGCTCAGGAAGGTACAAAATACTCAAAATTCAACTGCCACGGCCACAAAGAATTTACACAGACCAAACCAACCCCCACGTGGCACAGTGGGTGTGCAAGGTGTGAGAACTAAGGCACAAACACCAGTGACAGGCTGTGAACATTGTGGGAATGCACAGGGAGTGCTGCAGTGTCAGAAACCCCAGGTGAGCCCCGGGCAGGGGCACAGGCAGGGAAAGGGTGATCCAGCAGTGCCAGGCAGGAACCAGGAGGATCCCAGAACACACTGCCTGGACAGCAGGCACTTGTTTCACATGGCTTTCCAAGTACATGCACTTACACCCACTGAGACTTCTCAAAGCTATGAAGATACAGCATTGGATCTGCACTGAGATACTGCTGCTCCTCTGGAAACATCATAGGTTCCATCAGTGATAATCTATTACATAAGGAATATTATTCTATGGAAAAAAGAATGTGCATTGGGCCTAAGACAGTGATCATTCGAAGAAAATCTCTTGCAAAGACTTATCCTTTTCCAGTATGAAGATCCCAATCCTCCATTCAGCTGACAGATTATTGCAGGCACTGTTAATAAATACTGCCCACTGTCAGCTCCCAGTGAGCCCTGAGAAAAACCTGTCACTTCTGACCTGCACAAAACATTAGTTTGATTAGTGCCCTCAGGGCACATTGAAGGAAAATGAGAACTTAAAAGTTAAACCATTTACATTGCCACAGTTTGCTAACACTACCACTGCAAAATTGGATCCTTAAACACCCAAACATCAGAACAACTGATTTTGCTTTGCCAACTGTCCTGATCCATATTTCAGCCTTGGCTTGCTCATTGCCATTTACTGCTGACAGAGGAATGACAGATACTGCAGGAATGACATCAAGGTCCATCGAAGGCCTCTTAAAACAAATTGGGATTATGAAAGCCATGCCTGTGACTGTATTATGCAAAGGCAGATTTTCCAAACAAACAGACTACTCCAAAAATAGTCCATGAAAATGTCTCAGAACCACTGAACAAACCAGCTGATTAGTCTGCTTCTGACCAATTAATTAAAACTCAGTCATTTCACAGTCCTGCACATTACTTGATTTAAACACGATTTGCATACAAACCAATGCCAGCTTTACAGCTGACAGTTTTATCCACTTTCTCCCCCTGTAGCTTGTCTTGTTGGACATTTTAGAAAGAGTGTCTCATGCCAGACTGAAGTAAAGAGTCCAAACGTTCCTTCTCCAGACACGTCTTTTTTCACTGCTGCTAAAAATCATGTGTACAGGAAAATTCCCAGCAGTGGCCCAGCAAGGGATACACACATTTATGTACTTATCCAGTGGTCTGGGGTACCTAACACTGAAATACCCGTTAAATGACTCAGTAAGTGTGTATAACCTACTGTCCTTGGTACTCACTATTAGTTCAAGAGTTCCCAAGTCTCACACCTGTGTCTGCAGTTGGGACTCTGACAGCTCTGGGCTGAAACACTTCCTGGTGCCCACAGCTGCCCTGAATCAATGGCACAACTACTGATCTTCCTGAGTGTGCTCTCAGAGGCACATTCCAGGTCCACAAAGGAGATGGCAATAAAGAAGAGTACAGCAACACCCCCTGGGAAGAGGCAGGAAAACTGCCCAGCACTGGGGGGACTGGGGCAGAAATGGGGCCAGTCTGGCCAGGGGGCACAGGGCAGGTGCCAGGGCTGGGCTCAGAGCTACACCAAAGTGCTCTGTTCCTTGTGCTTCTGTGCTCTAAGCCTCAAACATGCACAGTTCAGCACATGTGCAGGCAAACAGACCTCAGAACACAACGTTTTTTTAACAAGAACTAGTGCTTGCAGATGAACTAGGAAGGCTCCCAAATCCGTGTTATTCTCCTTTGCTATTTGTTTCTATAAAAATACCCTTCCTTTAACCATGAATCAAATAGTTCTTCAAAAATGTTGCCATAAGTCACTCAATGGAGTGATAAATCTGAACCACATAAAAAGAAAGCAGCAAACCCATGTCACCAGCATAAATCCTTTGGTTTTAGTGGGAGGACCCAGTGCCATTTCCTTTAACAACTTCTACCAGAGCACCCCAAGGGGCTTCAATAAACCTGAAGGCTCTATTCCTGCACAACTTTCAATGGCTTATGACCCAGCAGGGGACTCAGTTAAAGATTTCATGACTGTACAGAAGCCACTTGTATTTCCCTCCCACAGCTCCATGTGCCAGCACAGCCACCAGACCATTGATGTGCTCCTGGTGACCTGTGCAGGGCCACCAGGAGGGGACAGGCACTCGGGGCCCATCCAAAGCTTGAATGCAAATGAAATAGAAAACTTTTCCAACAGATGACAGACCAGAAGGAGAAGGCTTTGTTTTGAGAAGGCTGGAAGAACACATTCACTCCTCTCAGCCTCTGCCCTTGTTCCAGAAGGAACTCCCTGTGGGAAAAGAGTTCATCTGCACTTAGAAACACACCAAGAAAAGATCCTTTACTTCTGTGCATTTTGGAAATCAATATAACCAATTTAATCTGGCAAATGAGCAGCACAGGAAGGAAAGCATGCTCCTGTCTGGGCTTACTGATGTCTCTGGTAAACTTTGGAGCACACACTGTGAACGCCACAGATGATTCCTCTTCTACATGTTCCACAACACAGAACTTGTAACTGCAGGAGGAGTCCCTGACAACAGGTAAGATTCTTCACACCTGGGACACATTACCTTGTTTTGCCAGTTTCAAACTAATTCTACATTTTTAACCAATAGCTCTACACTGAAAGTCTTCCAGACTGGTTGGGTTTGTCTCCCTTTCCTTTCACATTCTGTTGTTTTGAGAAGAGGCAGATGAGTTGAACAAAAGAGCTGAAGAGCTTTTTGGCCACAACAGGGCACTAAGAGAAAGAAACACTCAAGTAATTGTAACTTTCAAGTACACTTTACAGTCCAAGTAGTGTCACGCTGAAATGTGTTGATGAGTCAAATCCATGGATCACAGGGTTTTTTAAGGAGCAAACTTGACTATCACTGCTCAGGGTGCAAATTAATGCTAAATTACTATAGCACTTTCTTTGCTGCAAAATAAAGACATATAATTCTTATTTTGGTCTAACAGCTGCAGTTTGGCTCACGCTGGGCTCAGTGACAGCTTTAGAGGCCCAGAAAGAAGCTCTGTGTCTGCACTGGAGATGTTCTCACTCTGCTGTGTCAGCAGCAACCCCCTCCCCTGAGCAGAGCTGTGACAGAACACCCTGTGCTGTGTTATCCTGGGGGCATGGGGAGAAGTGTGAGAAACCTCTGACCTCCCCAGGCTGTGCCACTGCCCACCCTCAGCCTGGGCTGCCCTGGCTGGCAGTGGGCACAGGTGACCAAGGGACAGTCACACAAACGCCACGGTGGAAACGAGCTGGGGCTCTGCTCTGGGGCTGGGGACCTGCTGTGAGGACACACGGCCCCCATGGCACTGTCAGGTACAGGGACTGTGAGGGGGAGTTTTCTCAAAGCCATTAGGAAATGCCACATCCCTACCAAGACTCACACAAGGAAGAGGCAGAGCTTTCTCTTCTCCTCCATACTACTGGAAATCTATTCATTTCAGTTGCTCCACAGAAGAGAAATCAGTGCAATCCTAAAATGAACAATTCTGTGCTACGGAAATCACTGAAATCCTTTCATAATTTATTCCATTTTCAAGTACTCATTACAGTAGTTACAATTAAAGTTCCTTGATGAAATGCACCTCCTGTATAAACGCTGTGTGGAGCATTGTATATACACCTCAAAGCACTGAAATTCAGCCAGAAAATAACAGGACAATCAGAAACACGACTGACTTCCCCTTGCTTTCATACTTCTCCCCCTCCCATACTGTGGCAAGAACAGAGAAGACAAGGAAGCAGCTAAATATCAGCAATTTGGTCATGGAAGAGAGCAGCTGAACATGATTCAGTGTGACAAGAGGCACTGTGATTTGGCTAAACCATTTCTCAGGGCACTTTGTAAGGAGGATCAGCAGCATTATTCTTTTAATAGCCATGTCTAATGCAATAGCCAGCTGGGTTTTGTCCCAGACCAAGGTATCAGCATCAGGTCAGAAGGTAACATTCTGTTTACACGATTATTTCCTAAAGCACTTATCTTCTCCTCGGTGTGAAAGTTGACTTTTCTGTTTGTAAGGAGGCCTAAAGAATTGAGGGAATGGGAAAAATTAGCTCCACTGAGCTGGAGCTGAATGGCCTTAGGTGGGAGGTCCGGGCGGGGCTGTGGTGGTGCTCAGCAGGACACCTCATTGCCGCGTCACCGCAGTTCATTCAGCCGAGCCACAGCACTGTCACCAGCGTTCCCACACAAAGACAAAGTTCTTCACACAGTCTATAAACATGCCTCCCTGCCCAATTCATCCTCACTGACACTGCTGAAAAGAGGGCTCGAGGGTTTGGGGTTTTTTAAATGCAACAATAACATAACAAACCAAACCAAAAAGCAGGCAGCTCTGCCAAGCTCGCTGAATGGGGCAGAAGGAGGGACACTGTCACGTTTCTTGGGAAGAAACAATCCAGGGGTCAAGCCATATTTTATTCAGTGAGCGAATTTTTATAGCAATTAAATGTGTTTAAGCTAAATACCAGCTAATATGAGCCTTTCCATCTTCCACGTACAACCTGTGGGGTAAGATACTCTCTCTCCACAATCTCCTTATTTCTGCTCATCATCTGCACACGGGAGAGGCAGCCACAAAACCTTTTACAAAGGACATAGAAGCTTTTAAAAAGGATATAGTTTGGGTTGGAAGGGACCTTAACACGTGACTGCCCGTATAAAATGCCCTCTCCTAAGCAGAGGAATACGAAGAGCACAAGTCACAGGCAGAGGTGAAAGCATAGCTCATTCCCAGGGTGAAACTGCTCACCCCGGTTACTGCTGAGCTGAGCAGAGCCTGACCCAGGGCTGGGTGTGGAGCGGCCCCAGCAGAGCTGGGCTCCATCCCCACGGGGGCTGCAGGGACCTCTCCCACCGCCCGGGGGCTCAGGGAACACGGGGGGGTCACTCGTGCCCTCCCTCAGCAGCCCCGAGCCCCCCCCCACTGGGCACTGCCACGCCAAGGGCACGATCCACTCGCCCTCTTGGCCAGTGAGGGCCTCACCCCGGGCTGTTTAGGAGGGGAGGGAGGGCAGTGCAGGAGTGACCGGGAGGCGGCAGCTGCCCTGTGGGTAAGAAGGTTTTACACACCTTTCCCAGGGATCTGTAACCTCAGAGGTACTAACAGCTCCTGCAGGGACTTCTGGGGGAAAGAAACCACACAGTGAAACCTGTCTCCTGCCACAGCCACGTAAAGGAACTGAAGACCAAGAAGATGCAAGTATTAGGCTTTGGCTTACACCAACCCAGACACAGACCTGCTGTGTGACTGTTCAGATTTCTGCCATTCCTATCTCCACTGCTTTTTCCTTTCTCAGTTTTACTTGGAGATCAGCTCACACCCCTGCACCTCGAGAAATGGTCCCTGGGAGGATACACAACTTTAGATACACAACTGGGGACAAATTCCAGAAAAATCCCCATCAATTCTGCGTACAGGTCACCTGGTAACTGGCAGTCTCAATGTGCCTCAAAAGCCATGATGGAAGTGCCTTCATTGGCATGCCCAAGCTGGTGTAGCACTGTCATTAAAAAGATAAAGTTCATAATATTTTTGTGCCTTGTTCTTTCTGATATAATGGCTAAAACCTATTAATAACACCAAAACATCTCAAAAGGTCAAGCACTATACAGCAAGATGAAGGGAATTGTCAAGAAGCTTAGGCAATCATCTTAGCACTCAAGACATTTGCCAGGGCTGTTTAACTAATATGTGATGTTCACTTTTAATTTCAATATAGTGCCATTTGGGCAAAAATGCTGTATTTTTTAATTAATTACAATGTCAGCAGCTATTAAGATTAAAAGAAAGACCACATCAATAATAAATACTTAATCCAAAGAAAGGATTACAAGAAGAGCAATAAAAATCAATTTTTAGAGCTGGAAAATTGTGACTTTTTCCTCACTTGACTGGTATTTTCATTATATTGACAAACCCATGATCTTACCTGACACTGACATTCGCCTAATGAAATAGCAGCCCTGGATAATGAGGTAAGGACTTGTCAATTCTGCTGCAGGACAACACAGCACTGGCGTTACTGTACAGAGATTTTCCTGCTCTCCAGCTGATGTAAGAGAAAACTACAAGAGCCAGAAGAAGAAACCAGAGCAATTGTCTTTTTGAATCTCCTTCACTTTATGAGGGCAGATAACACCCTCCCACAGAGCTGCTGCTCAGTGTGGGTGACACCTGGTGCTCAGCAGGCAGCAGTGACTGGGGATCCACAGCCACTTACTGTTCTGCAGGGCTCACATGGGGAGAGCAAAGCCAAAATCCTGGGCTCACCTAGTGCCAAAGTGCAAACAGGGAGCCAGAAATACACAGTACATGCTGGGATACTGATTCATTAGTGTTGCAAGGCTGGGAAAAGTATTTTTTGTGACAAATATAGAAAAACTCAGACCAGGGGCACCGTCTGTCCTGAACTGCTCATCCATGGGAATTGTGGGATGGTTAAGGAGTTTTCCCAGATCTGGGTCTCTCCAGGCCTGCAATAAGCATCTTTCCCAGCCCCAGCTCCTGTGATGGCTGTGAGGACAGTGGATGGTGACAGGACCCCAGCCCAGTCACCCATGGAGCAGTGCCACCAAGGGAGACCTGCAGGCTCCCACCAGCCTGGCCTGGGGCACACCGGGGCTCAGGGGGACTGAATTAAAAATAAACCCAATGCTTCTGGAAAAGGGCAATGCAAATGGCAAACCCAGAGAAAATTCACTTGCACAGGACTAAACAATGGCCAATGCCGAGAAAAGCTCACGAGCAACCAGTTGTACACCATGGCTTTGAAAACTGCACAGTGGAGCACTGAGCCAAGAGGGGACACACGAGGGTGACGAGACAGAAACGTCTGAAGTGCTAAAGACAAGGGAACAACCCTCCCTCCAAAGAGCACTGTGACCAAAAGAGTTAGAGCTGCCAACACTATGTCTGAACAAAGAAAATCCTAGGGGATACAGAAGCAGCAGGACCCAGTTCCTTGTTGGAGTGAGAAACTGAATCACCTTGGTTGGGCCTTAAATCCCACAACAACAGAAGGAGGACAAAAAAGCTCCAAAAGGCCTCAGCCACTGACCTGAGCCATGAGCAATGTCTGCCCAGTCAGCTGCAACCTCTCCAGCTCTTGTACAGGCAGAGCAGTGGCTGTACCTCACATCTGGGCATCTCCCTGTTAGGGAGGATCTGAATCCTTCCAGGACATCAAATACAGGATGCAGAGCCCACAGCCTCTCACAGTGCTCCCACCTTCCTGTGGCAATCCAAATGTCCAAAGGTGGCTACTGCCCTGCTGCCCACAAGCTCCAATGGGAGCAGAATGGGGCTCTTTCAACCATTTCTCCATTTTATAATATCAGCTCACGGCATCAGCTCACAGCCAGCATTGTAAATAAAATCAAAATAGCAATTTATTTTCATTTCTCTGCAAATGAATAAGAATTGGATCAACAGCCCATATAGATTCTTCTTAATTGAATCATGGTTATCCTGGAAGATTATATGGGTATAGGGTAGGAGATCTGAAAAGGCACAAACCACAATGGATGCTGATGTCAGTGTCACCTTTAGCTGGACACTAATGACTGCTCCTCATCCACCTCCAGCCTCTCTAAGGAACAAATTACAGTAAAGAGAGAAATATAACTCAATGAGAATGTGACACACTCTGCACAGTCTCATATAAAGCCATTTTCTGAGCAAAATCAAGCAGGCAACAAGTTATTTGAGGCCATTTCTCTTTGAAGAGGCATTCTCTTTTCTTCCCTGATGTGTTGCACACACTCTCCCAGGAGTGGGACTGTGCTACAGCACAGCCAAACTGCTCCAAGGACACAGCAGCCAACGGGGCAGCTCCCAGAGATCCTGCTGCTGGAAAACAGGCAAAAAGGAGCAGTTAGGCAAGATGAGGTGGAGGCTCCAAGTGCCACAAGAGTGGCCCTGCCCTGGGCAATCCTTGGTGCCACCACCCACATCCACCCCCACACGGCTGCACACACACTGGGGGGAAACAGGGCCCAAACCAGGAGCCCTGAGCTTCACCTGCAGCATTTCTTCTGCAGGAGTCACACCTGCATCCACACTGGGCAGGCACAGGCAAGGCTGCCTGAGACACCTACCCTGGTCTTCCTTTAAGTGACACCTCTCTGTGTGACACCTGCAAGTGTCTGAAGTTCTGGATTTTGCATGTCACATCTTTGCTTCCAAATCTGCTGTTGTTTATACAGATTTACCATGAGAGAAAAAAACCCCAGATCTTCACCATTTGAAAAATAAATCCTGAAAATTTATTAGCAACCTGTTTAGTTACTAATTAATGTCAAAAAGAAAGGAGAAAAAAAAAAGTGTCCCAAATGCTGAAAATAACAGAATAAAGACAAAAATACAACTAGGACAACCAGAAATCATTCACTTCATATGGAACTGCGTTTATTGTGTCTTTAAAATTATAGTTGTGTATACTTTCCGTTATAACGCATACAAACAAAAATTATTTTTCTGCTAAAAGTATAACCTAAATAAAATTCACAAGGTGTCTGTGCAAACAGGAAGGACACAGAGTTCAATTTTTGACAACTGCATCAAAGATGCAAAAGCTTGAGCCAGCAGAAAAACAAGGAGCAAGGAAAAGTGTCTTTGGCTGTATTTGACAGGCTGAAAGTAACAAGACAATTTTGCTGGATTTACTCTTTAAAGAGCATATTATCCAAACACGCTAATTTTGAGAGCACTTAACCTTCGTTTAAGGGGGATGACCGAATACTAATGAGCTGAGCCTCGGGTATTTAATGAAAAGCCGTCCATTTGAATGTGATCCAGGGGTTTAAACCTTTGTTAGAAGACATTTGGTCGGAAGGTTTATTTGCCCTGGGAGTGCTTTCTATTTGAATACAAGAAATTTCACTAAACATTTGAAGGCAAATGTTAAAATCACTGTTGCAAAAAAACAAATAAAGTAAAAAGAAACCCAAACCAAACCAAGGAAAAAAACATCCCAAGCTCTTGGAAAGCGAGTTGCTCGAGAATCTTCCCAAATGACCCAGATCTTTAGAGTGAAATTTTCCTTTGCCTAGAAACTAAGTGGCTTTTCTTTTGCTCATTCAGCTGCTAGTTCTGGGAAAAGCCCAAAGAGAAACATTTAGATTGGAGGGGTCTTTGAGAAGAGGTGACAGTTGACTGATGAGCATCCATAAAATGACAAAGAATAGTTGTGTGGAGCCGGTGCATCACATCGCCTCTCCCTGGGAAACTAATTGCTCTGAATTGTTAATAGTAACATTATTTTTCTGGCAATCATTTCTTTTGAATACCCAAAATGAGCATGAAACAGCTCCTTTGACCGGACATAAAAGTTAAATGTCCCAATGTTGATCAAATTAACTTCAGCTATGTGACAATAGACTATATTTGTGAGAAAATAATGAAGGGCACAAAGGGGAGCTTTATGCCAAGATTTCACAGTTGTAATGTAAAAATGTTTCTGTTGAACTAGGCCAGGGAACATTTCAATAGGAAAACAGAAGAGCACTGTCACTTTCTTTAAAAAAAACCACATTCATTTTATGGATCTGAATGCTGGAGATAATTTCAGGAAGTTTCGATGGCTGGCACGCCAAGAGCCTGGATCAGGCTAACACCTCACGTCCTGCCCTTCCCAAAGGCCCTCCCCACTTACAGGGCCCTGGCCTGCAGCTCTCCTCAGTCCTCAGCCCAGCTCTGCACTTGCACACTCTTCTCCAGCAGGACTGATCTGCCAATATGACAAACTAACAGGAATTATGCACATGCATTAATCACAGCAGATGCAGGAAAGACTAAACTAAAATGTAAACTACATTTCCTCTCTTATTCTCACTCATATTTTACACCCTCCAGCTTTGGAAAATACAAAAACAGCATGTACTGTGCAAATGGGGCTAATTGTACATCAGAATCTTCCAAAGGCGGAAGAATTTTTTGTCCCCGCAAAATATAAAGTAGATGTTCTCACTTTCATTTTAAAGCAAATTCAGTTTTGACTGTACCTGTGTCTACCTGGAACAACGTGACTGATTTGTGGGAGTTCACCTGGGCTTTTCCTTGGTGCTGACAGAGACTCATTACACACCTCAGTGTTCTACACTGAGTATGTGTTTGTGAAGATACAAACAAGTATTTGTTTAACATCAGCGTGATTCCAACCCTTCAGGTCTTTAAAGCATCCAACACCACATCTCCCTTGCTAAATGGCAAATATTAAACCAAGTCTGGCTCAGCACACATCAGTGAGCTGCCTTTAACAGTGTTCTTGTTACTATTCCATTAACTTTATATCCTGTTAAAGCTAAATCGCTTCAGATTTAGTAAAGCCCATTCAAACTAAAAGAACAAGCCTTTCCACTCCCCAAACATGCTATTAGGATTATTAATAACTTGTAGCACAACTTCAAATGATTTGCTCAATGCTTTTTCCTTTGTTTGCCCCCAAGCCCTCCCCTGCTCAGCAATGCTGGGAAGTTATGCATATTCTTGCCTAAGTGTTATAACCTTATGTTAAAGTAATTTTGGGAAAAGCAACTTCCCAGGCGATCTCAACAGTTAAACGGATTCGTTTGAGCTTTATTTGCAAAGCCTTTTCTGGTTTGCATCCCAAACTCCTGTGGTAGCTGTTGCCCAGATGAAAGGCTGTACGTAACTCATGTTTATGAAGATGCAGCAGTGAACACAACTGTGCTTTCACTGACTCCCACAGTGACCTAATTCAACTGTGAGAAGGTGTTTCTGTTTCATTCAGTGAAGGTTTAGCTCATTAAATTGTTTTCCTTCTCAGCATTGTTCACTGGGTTTGAACTGCATCGCTGTTAAATGCTCTTTAGCAGTTTAAAGGCTTTAAAGGAAAAGACTTATCAGTCTCTGTTTTTAACAGCACTAAATCTGCATTATTAGTTCATGCAGATAAGGGGATTTGAAAGCTCAGCTTGAAACCTCTCTCTTCTGTATTTATCTGACACTGCATAGTTCCAGTAGCTCAGCTGGAAATGTAGATCTATGAAGCTTTAAAGAGAGATTAAAGCCAAGAAAAGAAGTACTTTTCCCCCTATAGCCGCTCTCACTTTCCCTTTTCCTGCTGTCTGAGGGAGCGCTGGCGGACAATGGCCAAAGATGGTTCCCAAAGCCCCTGAATGGGGACACTGTTGGTGGCAGCATTCATTCAGAGTGAGCTCCAGTGTATTGTCCTCCCCAATCAGCAGATCAGAATAGAGTGTGCTGGTGGCTGCCAAAAGGTTACCCCTGCCGATGAAAGGGGCTTCCCATTATTCACTGCGGACAGAAGTCCCCCTTTGTGCCCGGCAGCCCATCAGTGCTCTGTGGAGGTCCGGATCTGCGGCTGGCTGCTCCCTCAGAATGGCCAATTCAGCCCGGCCAGCTCGCTGGGCCACTGGGCAACCCAAAATCCGAGGGCTCCTTTTCTAAGGACAGGGGAGTCAGGGCACTTTTTGGCAGTGTCACATTTTAATGATATACCGTTGTGACATCCCTGACCCACAGCCGACACTAATACTCCAGTCCCTCACCTTCCCCTGGCCAGGGCAGCGTGGGAGGTCCACAGCCAAAATCAGCTAATGAAGCACACACTGCATGGTGCAAACCAGAAATAAAGCAAGCAATAATGCAAGGGGAAGAGGCTGGTTTCCCTCATGCAAAGCACACGAAAAGGAGAGAAGGAAATGGAGCCAAGGAAAAATGAAACACTGCTCTTTGTAACTGAACTCAAGAATCTGTGTCTAAGACTGCACCAGGAGTAGATCCTGATCCTTCTGTGCCCCTGTCCCCTCAATCAGGGATCTTTGTTATATTTATACGTGTCCTACCTATTTACAAACCTTCCAAGTGCCTCCAGCGTTTTCTGATGCTCTGATCAGGTTTTGCAAGTGGTACAAGAGAAGCCATACTGTTTTTTCCTGCTCATCCTTGGATCATCCCAAGGGTGCTGGTACATTCCTGTTTAGAGGAATCCCTGCTCAGCCCCTGCAGGGGGAAAGGCAGGCTCTGCTATCCCACCTGCTGCCCTCGGGAGAGAAAATCCACGGAGATGGAGGAGAGAACGTGACGGGAAAGGAATTTACACTCCACTGCACACTTCAGAATCTGTTTCAGTGAAAAGCTACCCGGTGCAAAATGACACCGAGGTATTTTCCAGCACATAACCTGGTTTGGTTCAGGAATGTGTGAAACGTCCAGGCTGGTGCCAGAGAGAGCCAGGAGAGCTGAGAGCTGCTTGTGGATGGGGATCCCTCCTGCCCCTGCCACACGCAGGAGGCTGCAGCAGATGCCAGCCCGTGCTCTGTCCCCTCAGCCACCAAGGGACTGGCCCTTGTCCCCGACGTGGTCCCTGCTGTGCTGGGCTGTGGGAAGAGGCTGAGCACCCCTGGCTGGGCTCCCTTTGCCCAGCCCTTGCTCAGGGAAGGGCAGAGGTGACACCAACCCAGCCCTTGCTCCAGGGAGGGGCAGCACCAGCCCCACACTCGTTGCCTCCAAAGCCAGCACCACCCTACAGCACACTGGGCAGCAGGGACTGGGGCAGGAAAGCAGCACACAAAGTGCTCTGGTTCTGCCCCTGCCAGCCCCAGCAGTTAGTTCTAACCATCCTGTTGTGCCAGCCAGTGCAGTGTCCCATGGCTGCTCTGAAGAGACAAGTTAAAGCTCTTTCTCAGGCAAACATGAAGCCCAGTGACACCTCCTGGGAGAAATACCAGTTTATTCTGCCAACACACCAACACCCACACAGAAACATTTTTTTCTTACTCAAGAAAAAGCTGTCTTTTTTCTGACTTTATAATTAGAGCAACTGTAAGTTGCTGGGTATTTTTGGGACTCTCCTCTGTATTGTAGCACTCATCAGATGAACCACTCTGCAATACCATTATAACCCACATGGAAATGTAATTAATACCAGTGATGCCTGCACACAAATGCTGCCTGGCTGCTGTATGAGCTGCTGCTGCACCCAGCTTGGGTGGAGATTAAAGCACCACTGGCTGCATGTGCAGGGACCCACGAGGAGAGGCTGAAGAGCTGGGTTTGCTCAGGTTACAGCAAAGATGTCTGCATGAAGACTCTGCTGCTGGCTTTATGGTTTTGGTAGTTACAGAAAAGACAGAGCCAGACTTTGTTCAGCAGTGCACGTGACAAGATGGGTGGGATGGACACAAACCTTTGAGGAAAACTCTGGCTGGGTAAGAGGGACAGAAAGTTCCACAGTGAGGGCAGTCAGACACAGCAATGGGTGGCCCAGAGGAGCCACAAACCACCACGTGTGGAGCTGCTCAAAGCTCAGCTGGACCAGCCCTGAACATCCTGATCTGCTGTTGAAGCCAGCTCTGCTCTGAGAGGAGGATGAGCAAGAGAACCCAGGGGTCCCTTCCAACCGGACTTACTCTGTTACTCTGTAAATGCACTTCAATGGCAGCTTTATTAGGCTCCACAAAGTCTAAAAGGAAGCTAATCTAACTAAAACATTTAAAATATAAACCTGCTTTCTACTCTGCAACTTCTGGTGACTTCAGAGCAGTTCTTCCAGATCAGTAATTTGGCTTTAAAGAGTAAGTGTCATAAAGTGATCTGTAACTGGCACTGTTTAGAAAACTCTGGCAAGCAGTCCCCATCTTCAGTGACAAAATAAACCCCCTACATTTCTGAGTGTGCCATTTGAAGCATCTTTCATAGGCTGCTTATGAACACAGAGATTGAGAGAGCCAGGAAAGGCTAATACATACCTATCAAGTACATAGCCAAGAGCCTTATGCCGTATTCCTGAGTAAACCGATGGGCTTGTTTCCCAAGCAATTAAATTGGAAGCATCATGGAAAAGATGAATGTTTACCAAGTCAAAGGCACTATGACAAAAAAGGAAAAAAATAAAATGATTCAGGATAAAAGAAAAAAACCATTTGTTGCATCAGCAAAGCATTCAACACAACACTTACTGTATTTGCTCTTATGTTACCTTAATATTGACCCACACAAACTTTGCAGACAAAGCTATCATCATCATCAGAAAATTGCCAAAGACCAGCATCAAGCTAAGGACAGCTCATCCACAGGTAAGACTCCATCAAGGCTCTTGCATACAGCATGCACAACATGAAATGAAAGTTGTGCATGAAATGTAATTTCTAATTTGTCAAATTTGTCAAATAATTTGTCAAATGTAATTTGTCAGTTACAATTCCAGAAATCAGGCAGTACCCTTTCACTGAAATATTTTTAAAACAAAATTGAATATGTAAAAAAATTCCAGTTTACAAAGCTGCAGCTAAATGCCCAGTAGAACTGTGGCTTTGCAATAAACAACATGAAAAGCTACTGACAGGAGAATGATACTACAGTAAAGGCTGAATCCTATCACTGTGACTCCTTATCTGTCCCTGTGTGTCCATAACCCATCCCCATGTGTCTGAAACTGGTTTGTTCTTAAAACTTACTGATGAAGGACCTTCCACCTACAATTTCCATGTACTTAAAATCAAAGTTTCATCATATTACCAATTTTCCTGCAAATTAAACTAATTTCTGCCCCTTCTGCAGGGCTGACAGACAGCAACCAATGTCCCTGATGTGGTCACCAAGTGTTCTCCCCCCTCCTCCAACAGTCCCACCACTGCTGACTCTCCTGTCCTTTTTCCAGGCGTAGGTAAAGCACAGCACTCAGAGCCAGACAGGCCACTCCATCACAGGCCCTGGCAGCACTCAGGTAAATAATTACCAGGCCTCCCCCCTCCGTGTCCTTCACAGGATCTATCTATTAACACATCTCAGTAAGATAATAATGAGCCATAGTCAATTCCTTCTCCTTTGATCCTATTTCCACAGCAGGGGTAATGAGTCAGTTATTCCCAAAATTACATTGGTGCTTTTGAATTCTCCTCTCAAAGTACAATGCTTTGCACTTCCCTGACTTTCATCTTCCAATATTTTTTCCTCAAAAATATCAAAACAATTATGGTTGCTGATTCTGACCTCTGATATACTTGCAAACATTCCTAAGGTGGGCACCCTACCCAAATTTTATGAGTGTATTCTCTACTCTATCCTCCCTACCAAGTAGGAACTATGCATGTAAACTGTATTTAAGACTGCAATGCATTCAGGGCACTATCTTGCACCTGTTAGAACAGTAACACTGAGAACTACTGCAACAGAAACAAATACCTCCCTTTTATAGTCAAGATACTAAAATAAAAAGCAAAATAAAAGTGAATGTAGTTATGTAGTTCTCTTTCATTTTTTTCTTAATGTGAAAACTTGGGAGTGTCCCAAGATTCTTTAGATCTTTGTCCACACTAAGGATAAGTTAATGGAGAATAATGGATGTGAAAAATCTGGATTCACAGAGACACTCAACTGGGGCAGCTCACTGAATCACAGGGATGGAAAAAGGACAGTTCTCTGAAGTCTTTTAAGGTCACTTTTCGGGGTCTTTGGGAGCCCACTGGTTTTGGCATGAGGTACATTCTGTAAGGACATTTTCCTAGGCAGGGAAAATGAGCAGTTCCCTTCAAGGACTCACACACAGGTACTGACAAGTGTTTGGCCTCTATTTCTCTTGAATGCAGAAATGTGTCACACTTTGCTCCATGCAGAGCCTGGGGCAAACACTCACCACACCCTCAACAGCCACATTATGCACTCAGTCCTCACTCAGGTGTGTTTTCTAACGCCCTGCATTTTCCAGGGTATTTCACCTTCGTCCTCCAGAAATTGTTCACAGTAATTTGCCCCTTCAGCTTCTCACTAAAAACATCTGAGACCTTGTCAGAGCATGTGGATGATAATGACAGACCATTCCAAGCACAGAACTCCCCTCGTGGCTCAGCTCCCCACATACCCTTGGCATGAGCAGGGTGTGTGATCTGATCTGATCTGAACAGCCCCACACTGCTCCTCCCAAGGACTGCCCTTTTTTAGTGTCCCCCACAAGAAAACACTGCCTTTAAATCCGTCTCTGAAACACATTTTTTCTTTGAAAGGCCTAAGAATAAATTCACATTACTTTTCAGCAGAGGAAATCCCAGAGGACAGAAGAGACAGAACCTGGACAAGTCACAATACAAGAGCAAAGGCCAGATTAGTGACAGGCTAAATACCCACTTCTGCACATCCCTACTGCTGGAATCACATGCCATGCATACAGATCTGGAAAAATTAACATGAATCTACATTATCCCACAGGTGCCTGCCCAGTTTCTGGGTCAAAAGTCTATGAAAGGAGAAAACCTGCTTTTTTTCTGGTTTTTGAAAACTGCTTAATCTAATAAACATGCTTATGCCAACAAGCAAGAACACTGGCTAGCACTCACAAGTCAGCCTGTGTGGACGTTCACCAGACTTCAAAATCAAACTTACAACTTCAAGACATGAAACAACAACAGGAGGAAGGAAAAGTGCTGAAGGTTCTTGTAAATGTAGGTGACTGTAACACCAACAAGCAGTAAAGACCAAAACTCTGACTAAATGATAAAAAAGTAAGCTCAGATTTCAGGTAGGCCTAGAGGAATGTGAACCACCTGTGGGTTTACTGAGCTCTCCTTGGGTTAAGTAAGGACTGTTTCCAGGCTCTCTCAGGTACAGTGTTTGACACTCAGCTGCTCCCCCAAACAGCTACTATTCCTGTTACTGCTCTTACTGTTATTACAGACAGAATTGGGAACACAGAAGGCAAACAGGCTCTGGGATACAGCCCCTGTGAGCCCTCAGGGCACAGCCCTGACCCCACAATGCTGCTCATCCTCTGCTCCCTGTGGCTCTTTGCTCCCTCCAGGCTCCCAGATGGTCTCAACAGCAAAACGTGTTTGTTCTCCTGTGGATTTGCACAGCCCACCTGATGAGGAGCTGCCCTGCTGTGACAGCAGTGAGGTGACACCCAGCTGACCAGGCCTGGCCCCGTTATCCCGAGGGAAGAGGAGCTGCCTGCTCCCCAGGCAGCAGAACCTGTGCTGGGACAGTGCTGGGCTGACCCACTCACCCACTCCAGCACAAAACAGGCAACCTCACACACACCAGGCCACGCCTGGGGCTTTAAATGGGAATCCTGACCTCAACAGGCAAATAAAAAGTCTGCTCTTGTAAAAATAATATAGTGGGAACTGGTCCAAAAAAGCTGCATTCCTTAAGGGTAGGGTCCCTCCAGTGACTTCAGTGGAAACTGGACTGGGCTTCAAGAGTGCTCAGAGAGCCCAGAGGTGAGGGCTGCAAGCCCCTGGCCCAGGTGAGACACTGCCCAGCCCAGGCAGGACCAGGAGTGGTGGGAGCACAGTGGGGACACCCCGAGCCCCAGGCTGGGCCTGACTCCTGGGTGACCACCCTGAGCCAGAGCCTGGGGACAGGGGGACACCACACCCGGCTACAGAGCACTGTGTCAACTGATCATCCAGCAACTGCTTGGAACCAGCTGCTCCATCAGCAGACCAGTCTGCACATGAAATACCTTCTCTCAAACAGCTGGTAACAAACCCATACATAACACACATGTCATCAGAAACAACTTAAAGGTGCAACTTACCAATCAGTAATACACCATCTAGTTCGAATGAAACCTTTTCTGGACCATTTGCACTGAAAAATAAGCAAAGAAGAGCCAGTCACCTTCGGTAAAGGATTAGTGTGAAACATACTGACACAGAGAACAAAATAAAACAGAGCTCATTCATGCACTATAACCAGGATGCATGGAACACAAACTGAGGTACCTTGAAAACAGATATTATGTCTTTTATAAATCCTGGAATTATTTATATTTTTGGTCCTGCAGCAGTTATAAACTTATGTGTAAAAATCATATAAACTGTGGCACTTGTTTATAGATGAAAGATAACCAAATAGGAAAGCTTTACAACCGTATTTATGCTTAGCCTAAACCAGCAAATTCTTACTGCTGATGCACAAATGTCTTCTTTGCAATTTTACCTGAACTGTAAAATGTCATCAGAGATTTATATCAAATTAAAATGAATGAGATCTGCCAGAAAGCTATTTCTCCTCCCGAGCCAGCCCACCCTATATTTCGATAAAAGTTAAGGGGAATTTAAATAATGGTAAAACATTACATTCATCAAAACTGCACCGTCAGCGAGAAAGCCACAAATCAGCTCATGCCCACACGTGGCACTTATGATACAGCAAAAGGGGCTTTTCAGCACCATTCCTGAGCCACTGCCACAAATTACAGCCTCCCACAAAAAGACATTCTGCATCCTATTTATTCCCTGTTAACAATGCATGTTGGGCCAGGCTAATGTGCTCTGGGAACACACAGTGCACACACAGGCCTAAATAATGGTGTTGATGATTTTGTAGCCAAAGTCTGGGCCTCCTTATTGCGACTCACGTGCCGGTGCCAGCAGAGCAGCCCTGGCAGAGGGACCAGTGCCCGGGTGTGTTTGTGCCCCTCCCTGTGCAGGGACAGGCCTGGGTGCCACACACTGCTCAGAAGATGAGGGGCCTCACTGAACAAGGCACAGACTGCCCTGGGCTGGAAGGGACCTTAGAGCCCACCCTGTTCCAAAGCCCTGCCGTGGGCAGGGACACCTCCCACTGTCCCAGGTTGCTCCAAGCCCTGTCCAGCCTGGCCCAACCAGCCCTCAGTGAACAGGGACCCATCTCCCTCCCCCACCTCTCCTCAGGCATGAGCACAGTGTCTGCAGCCAAGGCCAACCAGACACACCACAATAATAATCATATTTTGAATAATTTTTTTAAAACATGTTTTTTAACAATGAAAAATAGCCTCTCCTGCAGGTCCAGCTTTCACTCTCGTCAGTCAGGGGATGGCTGGCTGGAAGGCAAACACTCCAAGCCTTCCTAACAGGATCCATGGCTGAACCACAAATCCCACAATTCAGCAAGGTCTCTTCACAGGGGGAGCTCTTCTGTGATGATCATGATGGAGCAGTTACAAGTTGAGATGTCAACTTTTATTCAAAAGCAAACCAATGAAAAAAGCTAAATGCTAAACTGGCTCAAATTTAATAAAAAAAAGGGAGCTCTGTCATTTCCTTCTCAAAAATAACTACACCCAACTTTTAATTACTGAAGAACAATATACAGAACTTAAAATCAAGTCATCCAAGCCTATGATGGGCCCAAGACCAGGTCTTCAATCAAGCTGACATTTTTCACGTGCTGTCTTCCTCTCTGGCAACATGACAGGTACTTCAAAAGATGCAGCACCAAAGCAGGACCAGCCAGACCATGTTGCCCAGAGCCACATCCAGCTGGCACCGAGCATCCCGAAGGATTCCACAACCCGCCCGGGCCCGGCTCCTGCTCTTTACTCTCATGGGGAAAGCTTTTCCCACACTGAGTCACGTTTTTTCTTGCTGCAACTGCTCACAGCTGCCCCTGGCCCTGCTCCTGCACCCCCAGAGGCACCTGCCCCATGCCAGCAGTGTGGTCACCTGTCCCCTCCCTGTCCTGGTGGCACAGAGGGGCTCTCTGGTGTCTCCCCCCACACGCCCTGGGGCAGCCCCAGAGGTGCCACTGCCACACGTGCCCCTGTCTGCCCATGTTTGCCTGGTACAAACAAGACACTGGAGATGTGGCACAGCCTTGCAGTGCCAAACAGATGGAAGAGTCCTTTCCTGGGACCTAACACACCCTGGAATGCTGGTGGCCTTCTCTTCCACCCAAGTCCAGTCCTGGCTCATCTTCAACTCAGTGTCCAACCAGATCCTTGTCCTTTCCTGTTTCCTGGATAGTCACTTCCAGCCTGCACTGCTTTGTGAGGTTATCCCACCCCAGGGACATGGCTTGGCACTCCTCTTTGCTGAACTCCATGAGGTTCCCTGCAGGCTGCTCAAGTCCCTGCCACAGCATCCCTGCCCTTCAGCCCATGGACAGGCCCCAGACTGAGCAGGGCTGAGCTGTGCTCCCTGTGCTCCATCCTGCTCTCCAGGCTGGTCACAGGGGGGTCGGGCACTTCCAATCCCAGCACTGACCCCCCAGGAATGCCACTGGCAAACAGCTGCCAGCTGGACTTTGTCACCACCCCGTCACCCCAGGGGCTGGCCAGCTTTGCCAGTACAGGTGTCACCAGTTGGGCACCCAGGACACTGTGACAGATTGCACTTGAAGGCCTTGCCATAGTCAATGCCTACAACATCCACAGCACACCCCTTCTCCAGGCAACTGGCCATGCAGGAAGATGTGCTCCATCAGCTTCCCATGCCTGAGGAGATGCCACCTGGAACCCTTCCTGAAAGTGGCTGGAATTTTCCCAGCCTCACAGTGACACCAGGCAGACCCCTTCTCCCTTGGATGTGTCCTGCCCTGTGACACAGGGCTTTGTGTAACCAAAGCCCAGGAGACCCAGAGTCCTGTTGTCAATCCTCATCCACCTCTCCAGCAGGACTGGGCTCTGACTGGAATGTGCAATCCAGATCCAGGCACCCAGAGGAGCCACTGTGGTTCTGTCACTGCCACCTCACCAACACAGGCAGCACCAGCACACAGTGTGCCCAGCCCTGGCACTGCTGCCCAGCTCAACAAAGCCCGTGCTGGCACGAGCCAAGGAAAAGGCATGAAATACAACACAGTTTGTATTTCAGGACACAGTAAAGTACAGAATTTCTCACCAGAGCTCAGCCTTTCCTCAGGAACACACTGTGAATATGGGTTTAAGGGCAGTGCTACATGAGAGGCCAATTTGCCAACAGTACATTTCAACCAGTGTCAGTGAAGCTCTGACACTATCAGAAGTCCTCATAAAAAAAAAAATTAAAATCACAATTCAAAAACTGGTAGTTGCATTCTGCCAGTCTTTCCTTTGTGAATAGAGTCTCTGAGGAGATCACGCTGACCTTTTAAACCCCCCCAGAACCACCACCTACATAAATAACCTCTGCTACATTGGGGGAAAGGACCTCCAGACAGCATTAACATGAAGAGAGAGGTTAGAGAGGGCTAATGTCAAAAAGCACTGTGAGCAATAAGTAATGCACACAAACCATGATTGATAATGACCAGCACAGAGCCTTAATTCATCTTTTCTCCATCATTTTACTGAGAGGGACCATATCAAATTAAATAGTGGCCCAGCAAGGGTTTATTCAACCATACAAAGCAGGGCATGAAGGAAAGACATATTAAAGTGGTGATGACTGCAGTGTAATTGCAGCTCCTTAAAGGAACACACAGCTCAGGGGGGAGCCTGGACCAGGAGTGAGCCAAACACTGCCAGCACCAAGCCATGCCCACACTGACAGGCCTTCCTGGCCACAGGGAAACTCCTCCTGCCCAGAGCTCCAGCAGGACCCCGTGTCCCACGGGCTCTAACAGCCAGGAAATGAGCTGTATTATGACACCTTGCCATAAAAACAATGCAGAATGCAGTTCCTCACCCCAAAATCACTTCCTTTCTTTCCTTAGACCAGTTGCTTTTGTAACTACCTTTAGATACTCATAACTTGAACACACTTACTTAATTCCTGTAACTTCAAAAAATAATTCACTTATTGATAACTTGTCTATTTAACATCAGGAACACAGAAATTTATAGGCTTTGGGCCTAATGCAGCTTAGGAGCTGGAGCACCTTTCAACATGTGCCATATAAAAGTGTCATCCTCACCCTCAGACACCACTGCAGATGAACAACATATTTTTGATGTGCTTTAATATTTCCAAATACAGTATTTGGAAAGAGGGAAGTTTTGGAAACAGAATGTAAAGAAGAACAATAGCTTGGGAAGGAGGTAAGAGAAATTTCCCTCTTATTGCAGATTTCAAAGCAACAATCTTTAATTTTACTGTAACAAATAGTCACTACCTGCTCCACCATCTGTAAGCCAGCATAAACCAAGGTAGAGATGACACAGGTCATCTGTATGCTCTGAGAGAGGGATCTACATTTTAAAACAGGAAAAAAAATTCCTACTTCAAGTCCCAGAAAAGGGATACCACATCTTTCACCTTACAGTATTAAGTCTCTTCTCAGATCCTCTGTTAATAGGATTCCTTTAGCCAGCAGATGGATTGTGAATACAGGCAGTTTCATCTACTAAAAGACAACATAAATCATCATTGAGAAAGGAGAGACCGCAGTAAGGTTATCACCATACAGCCTCCTCCATGAAAGGTTTGCATTAAAGCATTAGTGAAATTAATTCATCTTTCATAAGAGCTTTGAGCAGTATCTGTGATCTATGATAACAACCAATTTCTCACTATGGGAAAAAAAAATTACTCAGGCCTGATAGACTACACAAATCTGCTTTTTTTAAAATGGCCTAACATTATCTGGAGTGTTGCTCCCAGAGGCATCATTTGAGGCTTATGCCTCGCCAAGAGGACCCATAAATCAAGGCAGAAAGTTTTGTTAGTTTTATATGCAGTGGGCTGTAATTATTTTGAATTGCATTATGCCTCAATCATTGTAATTACTTTTAGATCATCCTTAAGCAGCAGTAATAAAAAGAAAAGAAATCAGTCTTAAATGTTTTCTCACACAAAAAATTGCAAATGTGATATGAGAGGTCTGACTAAAACACACAAGAGCATGTCAGTACAATGTTCAGGCAGATAAGCTACTCAAGTGCTCTGCTGGGTCAACCCAAATTTTCAAAATACACATTATTTAGTGACCTTTTAATTGGGATTGTTATGATCAACTTTTGTCTAGGAAGAAAACAGATGGTAACGAGATTAATTTCAGCTTTAGAAATAGAGACATGCTATGAGAACCCAAACTACATCCCTGTTGTTTTTCCTGTTGCTGTGTCTGCAGGTGTTTGAGAGACTCCTTGGTCTCCAGTCCCAAACAGAACCAGCACAGTCTGAAAATCACTGCAATTCTTTTCTCACTTTTCCAGTCACCTGAAAATACTCCAGGTTGGCTCGTGCCAGGGGCAGGGCAGGTGAGTGACAGAGCTGCAGGAGGGACGTGCTGCTGTGAGCCCCATCCCTGCAGTCTGGAGAGCCAGGCCCCCTTCCTCTCCCCCTGTGCAAAGCTCTGCAACAGCACAGGGAATCCCCCAGCCTGGCTGCAGAACTGCTCCCACAACTGTGCTGAGGGCAGGAACACAACTGAGCTCTCCAGGTGCTTCAGGGATTTGTTCATGTCTTCACTGAGCACGTTGGTGGATTTTCTCTTGTCCTGTTTAATCCTCCTCCAAGTGAGCAATACCCTTGACAGTCAGAACCTGGTGCTTTCTGCTTACAGCAGCCTTTGAAGGTACCGGAATGAATGGAACCAGTGTGAGGGTGTCAGAGCCCCCAGAGGGATGTGGCTGCTCCTGGGGTTCCAGACCCCCCAGCCCTGCCCTGAAAGCAGCACTGGAGGGAGCACTGAAGGGAGAAGCTGCTGCTGCTCCTGCAAACGTGGGACCAGCTGATCCCTGAGCACCCACGAGGAACAAACACAACCCCTGCTCCACAAACCTGTGGGTTTCCCTGGGACTCGACCACTGCTGAGACTGTGAGCAGTTGTTGAGGGAAGAGGGATAATAAACGATGCTGAACAAGTCACACCTTTGCCAGTCTCATGATGGAACAGCAGTGGAATAAGGGAGGAAATAATTCTCCCTGGGTATCAATGAGCCACCCCTCAAGTGTCAGTGCTGTGAGGTGGGATGGCAGCACTGCCCACCACTGCAGCACTGCAGTCACAGCCCTGCCCTGCCCACACTGCCAGGGAGGGGACACACACACCTCAGCAGCAGCCTCAGGTGCCCCCAAAACGATGCAACACTTCAAGATGTTTATTCACGGGAGGGAAAAGTTCAGCAAAATTATGTCAAAGGCAATTTCCTTTCCAGTACAGAGATATAATAATAAATAATTTAGTATCAAAGTCAAGAGGAACAACCACCTTCACCCCATCAACCCCATAACTATTTAGGCAATGCTTTGCCAAGCACACAAGCACACTGAGTAAATATGTCCAAGTGTGTATATTTACAAATTTTACATTTTAAAAGTTTATTTATTACTTTTATTTTATAAAGTAATATCATCCCAGTTTGATCCACAAATGTGACAGGAATTCAACAAATTTATTCACTTGGCTTGAGGCAAACATTAACCATTAAACACCCATGTTCTAGATGTTCTTAAGAAATTGAAAAGGGGAAAATGAAAGCAAACATCAAAGAAAAGAACTGCAGGCAAAGTCTGCACTTGCAGGTGCAGTGGAAGAAGCCCCTCAGCTCTGAGTTCCTGGTTTTGACAAGACCTTCAACCTCAAACCTGAAGCACTCCCCAGTTCTTCTGAGAACAGGAGGGTTCTGAGGGCAGGACCCCACCAGTGTGTGTCCAGGTTAAAGGTCCTCGTGCAGCAGCAGGAGCTCCCTTTTCCCAGTCCCAACCCCCTGCACAGAGCTGTGCCTGTGGAACACATGCAGCCAAGGAGCAGGGTCCCCTCAGACACCTACCATGGCAATTCCTTTGGGATTTGCTATGCCATGACTTAAAACATGCATTGGAGGTGTCAAGAAACTGAAAGGCAAACACGTACAATACCAAGATTCTGCCCATATTTACATCACTGGGAAGAGCTGCTCAGGTGATCAGGGCAGGTCACAATCAACCCAGCATTTGGAGACTGTACATACCTCAGGGAAATAATCCTGGGGAAATTTCTCTTTTTCCAGCATGGGCGTGCTTTCTAAAGTGTCAGAGTAGATTTCTTTCCCAGTAACCTTTTTATACTTCTTAGCTAGGAAGAGAGATAAAACAAAATTAACATACATAACCTCAACATTTTGAGCAACATCCTGCACTCCTTGGCAGAGCAGCAGCATCTGCAGAACAGCTGGAAAATCAACAGGGTCTCATCAAAAGTGTGCAAGCACTGAACTGTTCTGGGGGAAGACCAGAGTTCACTTCAGCAGGTGTAACCACAGCTGTGTGTATCAGACACCTTGAAGCCACACAGTTGTGGGTTCTGTCATTTCTACTCCCACAGCCTGGGAAGTGTTGGGGCTCTGACTGTGACCCCAGTCCCTGCACACCCTCAGCCCCCCCTCCTTCACCCTTTTGGCCCTCAGCACGTGAGGCTGGCACAGGGATTTACAGCTGCAATGGCTCCTGCCTCTGTAAGAGAGACTGACAGTGGTGATGCACATCACTTGCCAAAGCCTCTAAGGAATGGTTTCAGCCCAGGCAGAAACAGCACAGACTCCTCTGGATCTGCTCAGCTGATAAATGAGAGGTTCTGCTTCTTCACCCACTTCATAGCTGGTCTCTCTCCTGATCAGGGCACTGTACTGCCATGCCCAAGGTGAGAACCTGGCTCAGCTTACAAACCCCTCTGACACAGGAGGTCGGGCAGTTGTGGTACAGCTGCCACTACACTGGACCCACACAGCTGGATTGAGTTTTAACTGGGAATGTGTAAGAGAAAAACTCCAAAACAACTATTATCAAGAGCCCTAAACCATCCAGTTCTACTGGATATCTGGTGAAAACATCAAGCAATATCAAAGTGTGGCAGTTAAAGTTGTCTAGATAAAGTATTTTATATAATCTGAGGAAGCATTTACTGTAATGTAGCACTACGTCTTCAGGGAGAAGAAAAGTATCATCCTTTACATGCCAGTGACCCTGAGGTCTGGCTCCCACAGAGGACAGATATCCTGATAAACTGATGTGGCACCATTCTGAGGAGATCAGGGATGGATGTGCCTCTTTCAGCAAGTGTAACAGTGTCAGCAGAGACATCCTGGTGGCATCTGGGACACAGAGAAGGCTCGGCAGAGCGGTGAGGACTGAGGGTTCTGCTGGGAGACCTCAGTAAAAGGCAAAGGAGGCACCTCCCCACCCTCCCCCTTGGCACTGACACCACACACGAGCCCAGACTGCTGGCTGAGGGCAGGGCCAACACAGCCTGGCTGCAGCTGAACACACCTCTGCTCACTTCTGACCCCACACCAGGCCACAAGAGTCTTTCTGTAAATCAAAGTGGTCGACTGGAAATGGCCTAAACCTCTCTCTGGTCCTTCAGAACACACAGCTTGGCACTAGTTTACAGTGTAAGCAAACTTTTGGGCCTCTGATCACTGTGAAAACAGTCTAACACCTCTATGTTGTACCAAATAATACATGAGGCTGTAGGAGAAAGATGTTCTCATTTTAAAACTCAGATATGTTTTCCTGAAGTCTGAAAAACAATCTTTTTTTATCCCAAAGTCTGTACTCAGCCACATCCAACTGTGCAGTGAATTTTGAAAAGCCACAGTGATGTTCCAGGAATATTGAATTGTGTATTAACATCTATTTTTTGCATTCTTTTGAGTAGAACCAGAATTTCATAATGATTTTTTGTGCAGAGAATGTTTGTATCCATTTGGATTTTTCTTCTGATTTAAGAGCTTAATACACTGTGAAAACGTCAATAGTCATGAGAGAAGAGGCAAGTTTTACATTTCCCCTGAAAGATGGGAGCCTTCAAGGTCATATTTTACAAACCCTACATTGGGAGATGGATTCTGCTCTACATTATGAGAACAGTGGGTGACTTATAACAGCGATTCACCCATTTCTTTGGATTTTTACTAAGAGTTTTTTCCTTCCAAATGCTGCCTGGGCCAAACCCATCTTTATGTGCATGGTTCACATCCCAGCTGGCTCTGGTAAGGTTTTGCCAAGCAAAATGAAGCACTGACCACTTAAAGCATTTATTTCCTGCAACAAGTATCTACTTATTGCTTTCCTATTGATTCTTTCCCCCTACATTTTTCCCTTCCATTTTCTCACTTTATTTTAATTCTTACATTTTCTTTTAAAAGCTGTACAGCAGCAAATAAGCCAATCAATGATTAATAAATCCCCAAAGCTCCTCTGTTCCCAAAGCAGCTGCTGTGTCCCTGTCAGGTATTGCTGTGACCAGAGGAGTTCAGAGAGGAACTGCTGCTCCCCCGGTGCTGCTGGGAGGAGGCTGTGGCTCAGGAGTGCCCAGACAGTGCCCATGTTGGCACACACAGTTCCCGCAATGGCACACATGGTTCCCACACGGGCACACACTTGGCACACACGGTTCCCACGTTGGCACACACAGTGCCCACACTGGCACACACAGTTACCCTGTTGGCACACACAGTTCCCATG
>WEIV01023796.1:73243-85628 GCA_013390005.1 Calyptomena viridis
CACACAGTTCCCATGTTGGCACACACAGTTCCCATGTTGGCACACACAGTTCCCACATTGGCACACACGGTTCCCACATTGGCACACACAGTTCCCATGTTGGCACACACGGTTCCCACACTGGCACACACAGTTCCCAGCCAGAGCAGTGGGACCCCCAGCATCCCCCCGAGGGCACAGCTCACCCCCGAGGGCACAGCTCACCCCCGAGGGCACAGCTCCTCCCCGAGGGCACAGCTCACCCCCGAGGGCACAGCTCCTCCCCGAGGGCACAGCTCATCCCTGAGGGCACAGCTCACCCCTGAGGGCACAGCTCCGCCCTGAGGGCACAGCTCACCCCCGAGGGCACAGCTCACCCCCGAGGGCACAGCTCATCCCTGAGGGCACAGCTCACCCCTGAGGGCACAGCTCCTCCCTGAGGGCACAGCTCACCCCTGAGGGCACAGTGGCTCCAGGCTGGGACAGCCCAGGTGTGGCCTCTCCCAGTGTTCCCACAGAGAGACTTGTACCAAAATGGTCCTTCAGCACTGGAACCAGTGGGGACAGCAGGACTTATATTGGCTGAATCTTGACTTGCTACATACACAGAACTACCATTCAAATATTTCAGAGCAGGAAGACCCTGTACCCTCAATTACATGAGCAATCTGTCTCTACTGAGGACAAAAATAATGATTCTATATAATTAAGACAATTAGTTCACTCCATAGTTACCATCAGTATCTTAAATTAATGGGATGCTAGATGTAGTATTAATGTGACTCAGATCAGTGAGCTAAATGAAGCTCAGGAGATTTTTATATTAAATATACACAGTTCTCAACTGAAATAACATAAATTTTATATAATCTTTTCTGTATTCACCTCTGGAAGCATTCAGTAATTTTCTATGGTATTTCTAATATTTAATGCACATAGCCCAGCATTACTTTTAAACTTGTGAGACACAGCAAGACCTCCAACCTGAAGGATCAATGTGGGTTAAAACAATGCCACCCTCTTCCTGACCTGCTCTGCTCCCGAATAATTTAAGCCATAAATCTACCTCAGCTGCTTTGCAAACTGACCACTGTTGTTGGACAGTTAAGGTCTTGGTCCTGTATCTGCTCTACACACAAGACCCTCGTGGCCATTCAGAGTTCTGAAATCCTCAGGGACCTCTATGGACCCAGAGGTCCATGGGAATGATTAATGCTCTGGCTTCCAACCTGTGGCCGGTCCATTGACTTCTCCTGAGGGGTCACAAAGACCTCTCTTCTCACCTCAGAAGGCAAGAAAAGCAATGCCTGTCACCAAGGGACCTGCATGCATTATACAGGAGTCTGTGCAACATGGAACACTGCCAGGCTCCACCATCAGAAAAGAGGATGGAAAAGCTGCCCTGATGTATCAAACCAATTGTCTGTTAAAAACATTTCACTCCTTTGCTTACCTTTAAAATCAAACTGGTAGATGTTTTTCAAAGATTCATGAAGAAAGTAAAAACTTCCTAGAGCCTGTAAAAGAAACAACAATAAAGTATGAAATTATAAAAATATCTACTTTGGCTAACTAAAATTAAGAGTAACATGGTTTCCAACTAGAGAAAAAAACACAGAAGAAATCTATTAAAATAATGTTTAAATTTTCTAAGATCTATAAAAAAATTAATTTCCTTTGTTTTTTCTCTGAAGTTTCAACAGCTATTATGGAGGAGATCGTTAGCAGCTGACTGCCCATGGTGTACATTTAAACACCAAATGGATGGACATGGCTGGTGACACACACAGGAGCCCTTCTGAGCCCCAGACACAGCCTCCAGCTCTTACAAAAACCTGACAATTTCTCCTTCCCTTTCAGAGCAAAGCTGCTGGAGTCTGTGGTGCAGGAGCAAGGGAAAGTTCACAACTTTCTAACTTGCACCTCAAGTCTCTGCAGAAGGGGCTCCACGACCTCCCAGCCGCCTGACGTGGCTCTTCCCTCCCCTGAAACTTAAAATATTCCTCAACAGGGACAACCCCCTTTGCCCTCCTGCTCCAGCCTTCTCTCCACATGCCCGTTTCCCAAGACCTTCCCTGGGTGCCAGCCCAGGGGGCTCAGGCCCACAGTCCCTTCCTGGCTCTGTCTGTGCCACACTGACACCCACAGGCACCGTGAGCTTGTCCCTTGCCTTCTCCTCATTTACTGGGTGAGAGGAAAATCACAAATTACATATTAGAAGAGAGCACATGAAAATCAAGTGAGAAACAAAAATCAGTGTAAGTAGACTTTATAGTGGAACGGAAAAAAAATTTATAAATTTTAATTGAGAATTCAATGAGCCTTTAAATACATTTGATGCACCCAAGAGAAGTTGAAAAAAAAGCAGCTTGCCACTAGACAAACTCTCAGTGAGAAGAATAAAAGAAGGAATGCATTAACCAAAAAGGATGATTCAGTTTCATTCCATCTCTTCCTCCCTGACGACAGTGCTCGGCTCGGGGGCTGCTGCATTATTTATGAGATGCTGCACATCCAGAGATTAAACATTTGCTGATTTGTCAAAAGCACAAACACGAGGTCCTGCCCATCTCCTTGACATATTAGTCCATCCAACAGAAAACACTGTCACACGTTTAATTGATGAGTACACATCCCTGTGACCCAGGCACATTCCTCCAGGCCTTTGGGCTTCCTTTTCATAACACGGAGGAGGAACGAGGAACTGCAGGAGACACTCCTGTGAAGGACTCAAGGTCAACTGCACTGCAACAAGGACACACTGCCAGGAAAAAATAAATCCTGGCAGAAGATAAAAACTCTGCCACTGGTACTCTCTGCTGGTCCATCCCTTTCTTCAACACACAGAACAAAACCTGACATATATAAAGGTAACACTTTGCTGTACAATAATATTCTTTAGGAACTTGGTATAAAGGTACAACTTTATTTCAACTTCTCGCAGTATGGCCCTCAGAAGAAAAGAAAAGGAATCTCAGGAAGCATCTGGGAAGTATCACCCCAAATGCCTCAAGTCTGAAAACTGTAAAAGCAAATGAAAAAGGGATCCTGGAATGGGAAATCCTGGGCTGTGTCAGTAACACGTGGCCAATCCAGCCCACCTGTAACCCCTAAGTGCTATTTTTAAGGGAGCTTTTCTTTTCCCCAGGATGCAGGGAAGGACCTCCAGTCCATCCCCTGCCCCACATGGGGCTGCTCAGGGCATTGGAGCCTCCCTCTCCTCCTGAGCTGCTGCTTCAGTGTCCAACCACATTCACAGTAACCTTTTCCCTTTACTCCCATGGAACTTCCCATGCCACAGCTGAAATGGGATTCTAAAACTAAGTAAAAAAAAGTATTTGGAAACAGTGATCTATCCAAATCAGATATAAACAATGTTAAAGACAGGTGACAATTTAAATCAAAGTGACAGAATTATGAACTGTGAAGCTTCTCTATGTAACATATCAACACGTAAACCATGAAGGATCCAAATATACTCTAAAACCTGTTTTAGTTAGGTGTCATGATTCTATTAAAAACAGTACTGCCACTTGTGCTCACAGGACAACTTTACTTCTGAGTGTGGAGATTTGCTCATTGCTTGATTTCTTAGTTTTAACCTCATTTTTAAAAACTAATTTTGGACATTTATGCAGCAAAAGCTCGGTTTGACAGTCTGCACCTGTAGCACTGAGTGTCAGCTACTCGTGCACAGTGAATCTGTGACAGTGATGAAGTCACTCTGTCAAGTTTCAGGAGCTGATACCACTCACATTAAGACAGGCTTGGGCTGTGCACTTCCAAACACTCTATTGAAAAGAATCAAAACTATAATGGAATGGAAATTACAGCTATCGCTATCTTCCGCATTGTTATAGACTTAATCAGGTTTAGGTACATTAATGTGAACTTGTAAAAATGATGGAGTGCACTTATAATTAATTCCCTGCCCTAACACAAAGAAATATATGTAAAAAAGCCTTCCAGGGCCTAATGCCTAGGCTTTTGTTGAGGCGATTATGTTAATTCAATTTATTTCTCATAAAATACCAGTTTAACGATAAACTTAAATTATATTAATTTAACGTCTATAACTTTGCTTTATTTCTTATTTACAATTTTAATATCCTTTCGAAAAAGCAGCAGTGGCACATAGAGCAGCAGCAGTTTGTACAGTATCTAAGTGATACTGTACAGGAACACAGTACAGATTATGAACCACCCAAACAGCTCCACTGTTAACCATCTCAAATGTAAAGCAAGCAATTACTTGTTCCCCTTTAAGGACTGTTGAAATGGATGGATTCTGCTGTAAGTTCTACACCACGTGTAAGTAGGTGCTCTACTCAAATGGAACCTCGGTGCTG
The DNA here is from genome assembly GCA_013390005.1 of Calyptomena viridis. Classification (NCBI taxonomy): domain Eukaryota; kingdom Metazoa; phylum Chordata; class Aves; order Passeriformes; family Eurylaimidae; genus Calyptomena; species Calyptomena viridis. The sequence continues at coordinate 77,572 of WEIV01023796.1, forward strand.
AGCTGTGCTGTCCCTCCCTTCCCCAGGGCAGGGCTGCACCAGGAGAACCAGATGTGGGAACACTGCAGCCCCTCACAAGAGCAGAAACCTGGGGAGCAACACGCCCTGGGGCTGCTGAGGTTCACACTCGGGGACAAGGTGTGTTCTGCAGCTGTGTCACCCCCCAGGGGATCCATCTGTGACCTTTCCAGGATTCAGAGCACCCCGAGCTCTGGGATCAGGGCAGGCACAGCCCAGCAGCCCTCCCCAGCCACTGATGTCCCCAGGAATGAAGGGGCACAGCACACACTCTGCCTCGTGCCATGTCTCACTGGGTGAGGTTCAGGGAGCAGCCACAGCCTTGATTTCCTGAGCAGTCAAACACAGACCAGCCATGGATCCTTTTTCAGCAGCTTCATGGCAGTGAGGGAGGGACAGCTCACAGGCTCAGATCACAAAGTTCTTGTCAGGCCAACCTGCCAGCACGTGGGTCTGTAACTATCAAAATCTCTGTATTCAGTAACACCAGAAGTTCCCAGAAGTTCAGGAAGACCAGTCCAACCTGCTGGCCTCGGGTGGTCACAGGGACAGCACATGTAACTCCTGAAGTAATCAGCCAGTTACAAAGAAATCCTTCCCTGGGAGGGTGTAAGGCCCTGGCACAGGGTGCCCAGAGAAGCTGGGGCTGCCCCTGGATCCCTGGGAGTGTCCAAGGCCAGGCTGGAGCCACCTGGGATAGTGGGAGGTGTCCCTGCCCATGGCAGGGGTGGCACTGGGTGGGATTTAAGGTCCTTCCAACCCAAACCATTCCATGATTCCATAATTTACTAGTAAAGCCAAGAACTGACGAGACAGAAAGGGCTCCACGAGAGCCTGAGGTGCCCAGTTACCCCCCAAGTACATCACAATTCAGAGGGACACCTGTGGCCATGAGGGAACTTCTGGTAGCACTACAGAAATTTATTCACATTTTGCTTCCCAGAGCAGTTTAAACATTGTAAATAGACATGAATATATACATATATATATATATACACACCCAACTAAACAAGCAGCCACCATCAAAGCAGAAAGGCCTGTGGCACATTCCTGAACAACACTAATTTTTAGCCTGGCCACGTTCCTTAGGAACAAACAAGATGGTAAAACTTATTGCTCTACTCTCCCCCCTGCTCACTGTAACTAAACAGCTTGAAAATCAAGCAGTCAGAGTAGCACACAGAATCCTGCAGGTAGAGCAGAGAAAAATTCCTCTGTAAACTCCCAGGACCTCTTTCAGTCTCACAATCACTAACTGCAGAGTACACAGGCAAACACATCCCGCTATTGTGAGAGTGGCCCCTACGGAAACGCTCCGGAGCTCAGGGAAAGGCCAGGCATTATCTCAGGCAATGTGCTCTTAACTACTGCTTCTTCCGGCCTCACAGAGGTACCCGACTGTTCCTACCACGTCTGTGTGTGGACCTGGACTGCAGCTGTAGACACAGACAGCAACACTTCATGTATGGTGAGTGTTCACTACAAGAGCTTCCCATCTCCCCCAAATGTATTCTGGAGAAGGAAGCAGGCATTTCTCCCTGTTAGCACACTGAAGTGAAACGTTCATGGTGTTGAACCAGGTTCCAGAATGATACTCATTATGGTATTGGACATTTCTTTCCTTATTCCGTACCAAAAGACTCATCTGGGAAAATTGGTACTGATGGCAAGATTACACATCTGCCATCATTAAAAACACTATTTCTTTGATTATACAGAAATTTTGCCACAAAAGTTTGAAGATTTAAACAGCCATATCTTTTTTAACAGCTCATTGGCATAATTTCTTTTTACAGCACAGCATCGCAACGTGGAGATTTAATGCATAAAGGAAATAGCTGAATAAAAGTTTAATTACTGTACAGAGTAAACATATACTGCATTACCTCACTAAATGTGATAGTTAATATATAAAGATTGCTTTAAATATATTTAAAATAAATTGCCAATGATGACACAGAAACTGTAATTCATGTAGTCATAAAATCCATAATTAGCTTTAATGAATATTTAAAGTCAAAGTTCAGCCCAACTTTTTCAATGTTTAACCTACTATATCAATATAGTTCAAGGAATTCATTTATCATGGAACATGACAATGTCTGAATATGAATTAGCACGGGCACTGCTGACAGGAAGCCCTTATCTCCCACCAGCCTTTTTGGCTCTGCTGAATGTCAACAGTGAGTTTGGCACGCCTGACACTATTGATTGCCCGCCAGCTTTGCTACCAACAATTAAAAAAGTATTTCACATGTTTATAAACCCGACCATCAAGAGCAGGTATTAGTTTCCCATTAGTGAGATGGAGTCTGTGAGCGGCCACATCTCGGTCAGGGCAAGCACAGCACCGGGAGTGCAGTGGGCCAGGAGGGGGGACAGTGGTGTCACCCCGGAGCTGTCGCGGGGACACCGTACCCGAGCTCGTGTGTGTCACAGTGAGGCGGAACAGACAGACAACCTGAGAGGGGAACGGCGGGGCCCTCACCTTCCCCTCACGCCCGGGGATGCCCGGCACTGCGGGGGCTGCGGCTGGGCCAGCGCCATGGCTGCCCTCGGCCAGGGCCACCCGCTGCCACCTCCGGCCAGGGGCTGAAGGCCTGGGGTGCCCCACTGCCCACAGACTGCTGGGGCACCCACTCTCTGCTGAGGGACCATCGGACACCCACCCTCTGCTGAGGGACCATGGGGCACCCACCCTCTGCTGAGGGACCATCAGACACCCACCCTCTGCTGAGGGACCGCGGGACACCCACCCTCTGCTGAGGGACTGTGGGACACCCACCCTCTGCTGAGGGACTGTGGGACACCCACCCTCTGCTGAGGGACCGCGGGACACCCACCCTCTGCTGAGGGACCATCGGACACCCACCCTCTGCTGAGGGACCATCGGACACCCACCCTCTGCTGAGGGACTGTGGGACACCCACCCTCTGCTGAGGGACCGCGGGACACCCACCCTCTGCTGAGGGACCATCGGACACCCACCCTCTGCTGAGGGACCACAGGACACCCACCCTCTGCTGAGGGACCATGGGGCACCCACCCTCTGCTGAGGGACCCCGGGGTACCTGCAGGGTGCCCTCCCACAGAGTAGAGCAACAGCAAAACGGCTCCCAAATCCTGCTGGGAAACAAACCACCAGCTACCTCAGATCTCTGTGGTACTTTAAACACTTTGTGAAAACACCCGGCCTTGGCCTGCTGTAAAAAAATTAGGTTTGATACAACTGCCACTTTCCCAAAAAGGCAGGAAGGGCATCTGCAGGCCGGGCCAGTTCCACCAGAGCCGAGCGGCGACGGCCGAAGTGCCGCCACCACGGGCGATGGCACAGGCTCTGCCACGGTGACACCGATCCACCACAGCCGAGTGACACCAACCGTCCAGTGCCCATTCAAGGTTAAAAACCAGGCTGGGTACACAGATCAACTCATTATAAAATACTCTATCACTTTTTATTTGCAAACAAATTAGGTGTCCAGCAATTTATCACTTCCTGAATGAGACTTATCAGCCAAAGCACACACAATTAAGTGCCACCGAGCCTGCCCGGGCGGCCCCGCTCCCCCTGACGTGCAGACGACCGGAGCCCGCTCCGACCATTCCAAACAATTACACACCACTCCTGAGCTCCCTACTGCAAACATGGGTATCACCTTCATTTCAGCAGTATTTGAATAATTACACCTTTAATAAAGTGCCAAAGTGAGTGGGCTCCAAATATTCAGTGACAAACTTCAACAACTCTCTCAACACACTGGGCCTTGGTCTGTGTTAAAAACACCTGTTCAGTTACACGTGACAGTCCCATTAAAGCACATTAAATGATCCACTCGGAAAGAGTAAAACCAGTGGCAGCACTGGCACTGCACACCCTCTTACTGCACAAAACCTAAACCAACGTTATGCATCATAAACATATGATATTTACACATAAATAAATATGTTTATTTATACAACCCATGTTTTAAAGCAGCCATCTACAGTTTTATCTTACCAGCATCTCCAGTGCCCATTTCCCAGTTAAGTCAGTGCTGTTGGAGCACTGGAGACTTCTGGAAGCAGAAGCAGCAGGTACAGCTGGTGGGGATAAAAGAGGGTGTCTAGCACTAAGAGTCCCTAAATCCTGGGAATGTAATGACTATAATTACCTTAGATCCCTACTTGCTAAGAACCTTCTGCATTTCTAGACTATTTTTCACACGCTGGTTTTGACTCTCAAAGTTGTTTTGCCTTAAGGAATTCTAGTTTGTTTGTAATCCATTTATTTCAAGGACCTGCCAGTTTTTCAGACCGATTCCTTCACCGTCCGGCTGCTCCGGGCTGGGAAGTTCCACCTCCGACTGCTCTGTGCCAAGTGAATCACCTCACACTGCCCCTGTTCCCAGCCAGAGTGTGGTTTCCAACCATCCTAAACTCATTTTAATGCCTCAGTCTTTGCTGTTGAGTCACAGCTGAGCAGCACTAGACATACCTGTAACATCTAGCACTGCTCCCTCTTGTCCTTATTTCTTCAGAGCAGGCCTGTCAGGGTGCAAAATCAATCACAATGGAACTATCAAGATGGATAATAACTCTAAGTTTACCACTAAAAGATCCAAATAATTTCAAAATTAATTAAATTCAAAATTAATTCTGATTTTTTTTGTTTTGCTTTTATAATAGTTGAATTAAATGTAATACAGGAAAGGACTGATGCACAGGTGTTCATATATAGTTTTGTAACTTATACTGTTTACTTCTAGTCTAATTACCAAGATTCAGATATTTTTAAACAGGCTTATCTGTTTAGATTTCTGTAAAGGTTGAGAGTTGTCTACATGACAGACTGGAGTAACTGTTTTAAAAATTCCAAGACATCTAAATCCCAAGTCATTTAAATGCTTAATCAAGAGATCAACATAAAAAGAACCCTGTTTGCTGCCCTAGCCATTACAGATACCTCAGAGAGCTCTCTGCTAACAGCAACCAGCACTGGTACATTTTCTGGAACAAAAACAAAGTCCCAGGAGTTTTCCTTTTCCCGTTCTGAAAACTGACAAAATGAGGTATCTTCACATAACATGATCCACCTCAAGCACCTTCATTTTATAATTTTGTTACAACAAACAAAAAATCATATTCAATTTTAAAAGTTTCCTTGGGACCAGTTAATTTGAAAAGAGAAAAATTAACAACCAAAACCTCTGAGCTATGTATAAACAAATAACCCGTGTGTAACCTTCTGCACTGACAAAGAATATTTAATGCTACTTTTGATACTGACATATTTCACAAAAAGATTTCCTATCTTAATTATGAATCAATTAAATTTAAAAAAAACTATGAGACAGAGGTTCTTTTTCTGAAAACCAAGACTAGGGCCAGGCCCAGGAGCCAAGCCGAGCTAAGGGAAGCGATGTGTGCTGAGCAGGTACAAAAAGGCACTTACCAATATTCCCAAACTTATCAATATTTCCTCACAAAGTCATTAAGCACGCTGTGATTTCCTGTTCCTGTTCCACGGGCACTCTGGAGGCCCCGGGCAGGGTAAGAGGCCCCAGGCTGGCCCTGCAGCAGCTGGAACACGGGATGCAGAGCTGGGACTGGGGACAGGCCTGACAGCAGGGAGGAGTGGGAGCAGAGCCCAAACCTCCCCGGGGACACTTACAGCCCTGCTCAGAACGTCCACCAGTGCCTCAGGGTGGGAAGGGACAGAAAGGAAGTCTAATTTCTGTCTCTGAGCGCAGCACACAGGAGTGCTCCTCAAAAGACACACAGATAAATAGTTAAACACTTCGTGGTTATTTCGTGTTAAGCCTCATGGAAAGCCACAAATATTTCCCAGGCAGTTAAAAGTTCCTGACAAACAAGCTCAAAAACTTGTGCAGAGAGGCAGATTTACCCTGTGGAACTTGCAGGAAACAGAGCTCGAGTGTCAGTTTGCAGAAGCCAATACAGAAGGGCAGAGTATTATTTTCCAGCTGTGTTCCATGGCCATGCCTGGCAGGAGCAGCCCAGGTGAACCCCTGCCTGCCCTCCCTGCCTGCCCTCCCTGCCTGCCCTCCCCGGACCTGCCCTGGGCAGTGCCACGGGAACCAGCACCCACGGGGGGTTCACCTTTCACCACAGCTGTCTTCCAGTTAAAACCCCGGCACGTTATTATGGGGAAACTGGTAAGCTGGGTGACTCCTCCCACACTGAGCTGAGAAGAGGGGCAGGCACTGAGCCCCGTTTCTGTGCTGACCAGGGACAGTGAATGGCCTGAAGTTGTGTCCGAGGATGTTCAGGTTGGACATGAGGAAGAGTCCTTCCCCCAGAGCACTGACCAGGCTCCCCAGGCTCTGGTCACGGCCCCAAGGCTGCCAGAAGAAGCATCTGGATGATATTCTCAGGCACAAGGTGCTGGTCCTGTGCAGGGCCAGGAATGGGACTGGATGATCCCTGGGGTCCCTCCCAACTCAGCATATTCTGGGATTCTGTGATTGATTCTAAATAATTTTAATTTTAAAAACTTTTAATCAATTCAGTACTTCATTGATATATTCTTACATAATACACTCAAGATGGCAAATTCAATTTGATGAGGAGGCATTAATGCCCATTTCATTTAGCATTATACAGGTCATCTCCAAATAGGAAAGTACCATGTGGTAAAAGATTGTATTTAGCATGTCACAGTCACTGGAGCCTGTTTTGTATCTCAGAGAACCTTTGCAGCTGCCTCAAAATAAGAGATGATTGATTTACAAAGTACCAAATTTCAAATTTCATATTCTAGGACTAAACATCAAATAATTGGACAAAGCTGTCCCCCTGTCTGACCCATCACAATCAAGCCCCTTTCAAGGTTGACTGCCTGCATAAGAAATATGTGCATAATTTCATTTTGTCTCCTGTCCAACATTCAATGTTAGAAGTTAATTAAATTGCTTGTCCATTGTATTCATCCACTTACAAAGTTAATGATATTCTGTTCCTGAATTAAAGAGAATTTTATAAAGCCTGTACTATGGAACCTGGCATGCTGTACACCGAGGAGCTGAACCCTGTCATGGTTCCTGATTGCAGCTCTCCTAATTAGGAAACAAAATGAATGTTTCTGTGTCTGCCAATGCAGAGGACAAGTCATTCCAACAGCGAGGGTAAATGCTCTGTACAATGGCAACTTAATAATATCTCATGTTTGACTATAATAAATTCTGCAGGATTAATAAACCTGTTAAATTTTTAAATTACCATAACAAAGATGAACTACAGTGGAACAAGGCAGCCTCAAAAGAGGGTCACAGGTTTGAGGGACAGAACAGCTTCTTGCAAGGGCATCAACCTCGAGGACACTCAAATCCTCGGTTCCCATTCTCGCCCGAGACGAGGAAGGCAAACACAATGCTACAGAAACCTGATGGAAGCTGGGATTACTAACTTAAACTGTACCCCTCTGTGCTTCTGGCCTAGGACTGTACCTGTGTGGGAGTGTTCCTGAGCAGCCACACAGCCACAAGTGTCACAGAGCTGCAAACCCAGCACCTACAATGGCACCCTTGGCATCCAGGAAACACTGCTGGGGACAGTGCTGATGCCACCAGGAGACACAGTCAGAATCCAGCACAAAGCCATGTGACAAAAAATAACCACGAGGTTGAGCAGGACCTTCAGCACACACTCCTGCACAAAGAGCCGTTCCAGGATACTCTTTTCCATACTCAGCATGAAGGTGCCTTCCAAGGTTTATGTCCCTGGAGATGCAGTCTGTCCCTCTCAGTCCTTGCTCTGAGCAACCTGGCCCTGTGGAAGGTGTCCCCCCTCCTGGCAGGGGGCTGAACTGGATGATCTTCCACCCAAACCATTCTGAGATGCTGTGATTATCCCTGGAGCTGCTCCACGCTGGAGCTGGGACCACCCGGCACCGTGGGGCTCACTCTGCTCCTGGGGACACAGCGGGGGCTGGAGCTGGGTCCAGCTGAGTGGCCCCTCATGACACTGTCACAGCACTGCTCCCTCAGCCACAGCACTGTCACTTGCACTGTCCCTGCCCTGTCCCAGACCTGCCCCCTCGG
>WEIV01023796.1:85765-111284 GCA_013390005.1 Calyptomena viridis
GTTCCTGAGCAGCCACACAGCCACAAGTGTCACAGAGCTGCAAACCCAGCACCTACAATGGCAGCCTTGGCATCCAGGAAACACTGCTGGGGACAGTGCTGATGCCACCAGGAGACACAGTCAGAATCCAGCACAAAGCCATGTGACAAAAAATAACCACGAGGTTGAGCAGGACCTTCAGCACACACTCCTGCACAAAGAGCCGTTCCAGGATACTCTTTTCCATACTCAGCATGAAGGTGCCTTCCAAGGTTTATGTCCCTGGAGATGCAGTCTGTCCCACTCAGTCCTTGCTCTGAGCAACCTGGCCCTGTGGAAGGTGTCCCCTCTCCTGGCAGGGGGCTGAACTGGATGATCTTCCACCCAAACCATTCTGAGATGCTGTGATTATCCCTGGAGCTGCTCCACGCTGGAGCTGGGACCACCCGGCACCGTGGGGCTCACTCTGCTCCTGGGGACACAGCGGGGGCTGGAGCTGGGTCCAGCTGAGTGGCCCCTCATGACACTGTCACAGCACTGCTCCCTCAGCCACAGCACTGTCACTTGCACTGTCACTGCACTGTCACAGCACTGCTCCCTCAGCCACAGCACTGTCACAGCACTGTCACTGCACTGTCACAGCACTGTCACAGCACTGCTCCCTCAGCCACAGCACTGTCACTGCACTGTCACAGCACTGTCACAGCACTGCTCCCTCAGCCACAGCACTGTCACTGCACTGTCACAGCACTGCTCCCTCAGCCACAGCACTGTCACAGCACTGTCACAGCACTGTCACTGCACTGCTCCCTCAGCCACATCACTGTGACACCATTGCTCCCTCAGGCCAGTTCCCAGCCAGGCTCCAGGGACACATTCCCTCAGGCATTGCCGTTGCTGCCACATGTCCCCAAGGGTGGTTCCAGAGAGTGAGTGCAGCACCCACCCCATCCTGCTCTGTGTCCAGTGCACCCAACTGGAACCCCGAGCCTGGGCCAGCACCACCAGCTGTGACACGTCCAGGGGAAACCTGGAGTCCTCAACACAGAGTGTGAGGGCAGAGGTACCTGGGCCGAGGGGAATGTGCTCCTGATCTCCTTCTGAACACCCTCCACACACCTGTGCTCCCAGGCTTCTGTGCAACATGCAGAAAAAGTCTGAAATCTCTAAAAACACCACCAAAAACTAAGGTTTTCAGTGCCTTTTTGTATCACCACCGTTATGTACTGATTCACAATGAGAACTGCCCATATTTGAAAAGCAATCTCTGACTTTTTCCAACTTAAAACAAAATATTTTGCAATAAAAAATAGGTCTCTCTCCCAGCTTTTCTTTGCCTTTTATCTGATGCTGTTGGCCCAGAGTTGGTGCTAAACATCAGCCGTGTCCCTGCACTGCCTGTGAGCAGACAGAGCCAGCCCAGCACAGTGACTGCCCTGCCCCACGTGCTGCCACTTCAGCTACACACAGAACTGCAGGTTACGTGGGGTTTTAAATCATTATTGTTAACAAAACCCCTGATATTTCCTAACAGGCTTCACTTCACCGAAAGAAGAGCAAGGCAATATATGTGATTAGATATTTTAAGTTCTTGTGCCCTTTGCACCAGTTGCTGCACTGATTCCATTAAGGTACAGTGATATAAACAAAGCAGCAATAATACAATTATTTAAACTTTCTCTGTCGATGTTCAGTAAAAATACTGAAAACCAAGTTAGGAAGAATCCTAAAAAATATTTCAGTGCATGCAAACTAAAAATAAGTGCATAAATGAAAACACGTGCAGTATATCTGGTTTAGCAAATGCCAGAAGACATCATGATCACTGAAAAGAAACTAATTTTCCTGGAATTATAGACAATAATTATATGCAGAATAACCAAATTCCTGCTGCCATTCTGCATTTTTTCTTGTACACTTCAGACCAATACTTTGTCATAATTAACTTTAAACTATGCTCAGCATTTTCTTCAAGTGGTTTTATTTCCAAAGTAAGGCTACATGGACCAATCCCAAGGATGTATTTCAACTAATGTAAGTTTTGTGAACTGAAACTCATTATATGGTATTGGCAAATCAATAAGGATATAAAGATGTAAAACTTTTCTTTATGAAATAAACCAAATTATACTCTTCTAATCTAAATACTCAGTCAAGTCAATTGATAATTAAATCATGTGGAAAACCTGCCCTGTTATTAAAATCTTTTCAGAATGTCCATAAGAGTTAGAGTATGCACATATATAATATATATTATTTATATTTCTACCTTTCAGAACTTTTCAATTTCAATTAAAATCCTGTAATTTTTATTGGGAATCACATTACATGCATGATAGAGATAAGTTAATTAAAGGACAATCAATTCTAGGAGATGGCCAACAATGAACCTAACCAGTTTACAAATTACCTACTGCCATTCAACTGGAGCATGCAACGTCTGTGGACAATTACAGAAAAGCTTTAATTGATTTTTAAAATTTCAATAATACGGTACATTTTGTACATTCATAAGCACTCTGTCTGATCTCTGAGTTTTAGCATGAGGGGAACTGCTGGCATCACCCCTGCAAATTCCTGGCACAGTGTGGAGCCTGAATTTGAAGCTCAGTGCAATGGTGACAATCCTTGTGCACCCCAAAGCAGCCAGGCCTGCATCTCAACACCCGGTTTACATGGTGGAATGTTTTCAAGGAACACATTCCCGACTAATTACAATTAAAAGGTATTTAGCACGCGCATTTCAAGTTTGTTACAGACAGTCAGGTTTCCAATGGTGACAGAAAAGAACATTGTTCTCTGAAAGTTCTGGCAATCCAACGTAATTACTCAGGAACAAACTAAAAACTGTCACTGTGACTCACTGGTAACACGGCAAACAGAAGCCCTTAAAGCCCTTTTGTCTCAACATCCTGCAAAGTCCGAAACAAAAGGAGGTTTGCTATGGCCTGTTGTTGTTTCACGGGGTGAGCCCTGACAGGTCCCAGCTGAGAACCAGAGGCATCTTCTCACCAGAAACTCCAGCAGCTCTGAGGACGCAGAGGAGCCACTGACGTGCAGGGAACTCGTTGGTGACAGTCACACCACGAGTGAGCACGAAGCAGAGCTGGCTCTCCCCCCCTGACCTGCCTGTGCCCCTGAGCAGGGCTGTGCCCAGGCACCCCAGCTCCCATCGCTCCTGCAGCACACATCCACCTCGGGGGGGCAGCTTGGAAGGAGGTCACTTCACAAAGGAAACGCCACAAATGGTTCAGGAAGAACCTGCTAGAAACGTTTGCCATATCTTGCTTGGAACTGCAATTCATCATTTCCATCAATGCTTTACCTTGGGAAGTCTCAGAGGGAACTCGAGCCGTTGAAGTGCCATTGGGAATTCAGAGTGCTGAGCCACAAACAACAATGCAGCTGGACCCAAAGGCTTTACCATCTTCAGGGTGGGGCCTGCCCTACAAAGGCAGCATTTCAATACCCGTGCCTGACTTCATGAAAACAAACCAAACAAGAAAAACAGAACCAAAGTACTCTATAGAGCATATGAAAAGAGAGTTAAGATTACTTAATTTACTACCAGAACTACTGTCCTTTTACATCTACAAATAGAAACCAATTTCCATTTCTAAACTAGAAAATGCTTTCTTACAGAAAACAGATGAACTAAAAGGCCTAAAAAAAAGGCTCTTTCAAAGAAGTGAAAGGTATCAGTCAGCTGTGCTGTTATCAGTCAGTTGTGCCTCCAGCCCACCTACAAGAAGGGCTTTTCATCCCATAGATTCACACCTGGATTACCAAAACCCATCACCTAAAAGGAATGTTTCAGTAGCAATGGAAGTGAGAAAAACCCCCTCTATATTGATAGAAGTAATAACTTGAATTTTATTTTCAAACTGAGAAGACAAAAATAGTCTATATAAATCAAAAAAGTTGTCTCTTCATGTCACTTTTATGATGGACATTCATCTTAGTTTCTAGACAGAACTGCTGTCTGATGTAACCACGCTTATTGACTTAATGGGAAGAAATTTATATTAGTCTAGGAAGATGTGATGAATGCAGTCTTAAAGTTCAATGACTCAAACACTTAGTAACCTCCAACATTGACCCAGGTAGAGAGAAACTTAAATCTTAATCCTTGATGCTAAGTTTGTGCTTCATTCACATTTTGTTGCCAAGACATTTGGGATGTTGGTGCACGCTGACATCTCTTGCTGCACACGTGTGTGCACACCCACTGTTCATGCAGCACACACCCTCTCCATGCAGAGGGAAGGCTTTGTGTCCCCTGTCCCCTCTGCCCAGCCCAGCAGATGCAGCACACACACCCCTCCCCCAGGTTCTGGTTTGCTTTGCAGTGACTGGATCCATCCCCCAGCTCCTCCAGTTCTTCTGCACTTGGGAGAGATCTCATAAACAGGCCTCACTCCTCAACATGTTAAAATACATGTGTCCAATGAAAAACAGTCCTTCAACTGGGATCTGACCATGTCAGTGCAGCAAAACCTGTTCAGCTGCTGGGATGCCACTGAATTAATGCAACCAACAACTGATGGATGACAAATGTGACTGTTACACCTTATCACACCATGGAAACCTCTAGTACAGACTCCTGTGGACAGCAAGACTCAGGCTTTTGTGCAACTCGGTTTGATTTAGAAAATAAGACAGAAATCAAAACAAACCCTCAGTGTTTTATGGCTCACACATTCAAAATTGCGGATCCCTGATGTGACGTAATACCCAAAATATCTGAAAAATTTTAACATATATGGACACCAGGTGCTTGATCTGTCACAGGAACTGGAGTGAAAACACTCCAATTCCACCGCCCACAGTCTAAACTTATAAAAGAGTAGTTACTTAGCCCCTAAAATCCATTTTTATAGCAACCTCCATTCCACATCACCAGGAGAGATTCCCTGCTGGATGTACACTAAAACACTGGAGATGACAAGATGCACCAAAGACAATTTATGTGGGGCCTTTGTGAGAAGTTGGTGCATGGAAATAGGAATGTTCCAAGCCAGAAGGAACAAGGCAACCTAGTTTAATCTGATTATTCTGAGGTTCAGGCAACATATTAATCAAGTGGACAAAACAATTCTATTAATGACATTCAAAAGGTACAGTACGATAATCAATCTTTTACTATATTGCAAATGATAAAACAAGCATCCAGAAGGGTTATGCTAATTACATGTTTCAAGTCAAATGAACCCATTCCATGCTTTGTCTTGTTTAGACAAATAGAGCATTCCTGCCATTTAATTCTATTTCAGATGTCTATACCAGTGTCTGCAGCGATACATTAGCCTACAAAGGACTGGAGATAGACTGGTCCTTCCTGGTCCAGCAGCAGGACTGCTGGGAGTGTCCGGGCTCGGCCACACGCAGGGACACGGGACTGACCGGGGGGGACACGGGACTGACCCGGGGGGGACACGGGACTGACCCTGGGGGACACTGGGACAGAACGCAGGAGGACACGGGACTGACCAGGGGGGACACGGGACTGATCCAGGNACTGACTCAGGAGGACACGGGGACAGAACCCAGGAGGACACGGGACTGAGCCGGGAGGAGGTGGGAGCTCTCGGGTGGAGCGCACCCTGCCGGGATCAGCGCCTCCATCTCCTCCTTCTCCACCTGAGCCCTTTCTTTCCAGTTCTCTCTGCTCGCACTGAGCAGCCCCAGCCCTTCCAGCCCTGCTCCACTTGCCCAGCACACCCTTCCTGGTCTGCAGTGCAGCTTCCAGCAGTTCAGGCTTCACTGAAAACACAGCATTTTTTACCAAAAGCTACTAGACCTATAAAAGTACCCAAAACAAGTATGTTCCTAAGTCTGTAATTACAGAAAACCAAACCCAAAGACTTTCTCCCAAATCCCACTCAGAACATCTTTTCTGATAAAAACAGGCAAGCACCAATTTTCCTCAGTTTTCAAAGAGATCTTTTCTAAGAAACCCAAGCACAAATCATTGCTGTGTATTTTGGAATCCTAACCCCAGACCTATTGGATTTAGCAACAGATTACATTTTTATTAAATGCATTTTCCTGCTTTAAGTGAAAAAACGTCAGTAACGAGAAAATTCACCTTCCCATGTTGCATCACCTAAGGACCAGTTCCTTGGTTACAGGCAAGAGAAAGGACACCCTAAGGAAGCCACACTGACAAACCCTCACAAGCCTTTGACTTTGATGGACTTCCCCAGCAATTTACACATTTACCCACTGGAGAGAATTCAACACCTGGAGTCAATGGGTACGATCTGGCCCTGCTGTTCTCCTAAACGGGAAAATGGCCATTTTCAGAAAGGAGACACTTGATTTTTCATTGCAATGACTGCAAGTACCCTGCCTCACTCACCATGCTGCATTGCTACACTACTGCTTATGGTTTTTCCTGATAAAACTAAAGCATAAGGCATAAAGAAAATGAGCTTTACTAGCTCAGGACAGGGGAAAAAAAGGAAACTTGCTGCTATATACAAAAACACAACATCAATTTTGTACAATTTAGAATCCATGTTTCATTTTGAATTTTCAAACTGCAAATTATCAAAATAGCAATACTTGTTTCCTAACCACATTTCAAACAAATTAAGACAAATTCAAATCACCAAAATGAAATTTTTCATCTTAAAGTATTCCATATATATCTGCCTGGACTTTTAAAGTGCCCTCCCTACCAGAGAGGTGGCATTTTTAGGTTAGAGGCTTTGCAAGGATCACTTGTCATTTTTACCATTGCACGCTGTATAACCACCCACGTAAACTCGTGTCAGCTCATCTTAAATTAACTTTAATTCCGGTTTGCCAAAGAAGCAAATCAGACTGTAACTAAATGAGGTCAAGGACTTTGAGGGCCTCGAGTCCCACAGTACCTGGCTCTCTTTATGAAGTCCATCTGCTCATCATGAGTCGGCAAATGGGCCAAGTATGGATGGCAGATTAAATAACTCTGTTTAGTATTAGTCAGAAATAAGAAACAATAACTAATATTTGTAAAAAGTTACACCTGAAATATTCCACTCTGTCTTATGTTAAATGTACTTAGCAGAAAGGTCAGAGCTCCTGAATTTGCTAGATAAATAAATGTTGGTGAGGTGGATGAATCACTGGAGAATTGGTGCATGGCAGCGAATGAATAACCTGCAAATGCTTCCCAAACCCCATTATTTCCCTTTTTCCAGTAGGCCAAAGATTCATGTCCCTGCATGCCGCCAGTTCATTACAGAGAAATATCATTCCTCTCCTGGCACTCTCTGGGCGGCCTCTCAGCCCCACGAGGACCCTTTAATGTTTAATTCCCCATCATCTGCTCCAGTGAACAGCTTAATCTCTGCTTGTATGATCAATACTATATCAGTGTAAATTAAAATGACAATTTTAAAGTAATTAAGCCTGTTAATGCTCGATTCAAATGTCATTATTTGCACAAGGGATTGAGGAGAAATTACATCGTGTCCAGGGTGACAGGAAAATGTTTGAGCCTTCTCAATCCTGTTGCCGCTGTGCCACTGGAGGCTTTAGCAAAGCAGATTAACTTCTAGCTCCCACTGCCAGGATACCTATCCAATTTCAAAAGAGGATAACACAATTTGATAAATTTAATTCCAGCTACAAACTCAATTATTGTGATAATGGATGAAAACTGGGAGGAGACACTAAACAAGACCCACATAAAAAATACACTTAACTTCAGAATGAGATACAACAGTAATTGTTTTATTTGATTTGCTCTATCCCTTTTGAAAACCCTTTAAATAATTGTGATTGTTAGAAGAATGGCCAGCATTTATTAAATAGCATGAGCTCTGAGATCAAAGTGGCTGCAGTTTAAAGGATTTTGGTCACAATGGAAATGTTTGCTATCCGTCGTTGTACAGCTACATTTATTAGACAAGTAAAATTACATCATTACAGTATTGGATCTCATAAATAGATCTATAAAACTCAACTATGCTCAGATGAAATCTCAGCCCATTCTACGTGCTGGCCTTTCCAGACCCTGCCGTGACAGCCTGTAGTCATTTATTATTTCAAAGGAAGATTTTAATAATAGAAAACCTTAAACTTTATGAGACATCCATAGGAGTGGGGTTGGATTTCAAGGCTGACCAGCTCAAAGTGCAGCCGAGCTGTTGTTAACTGAGCTCATCTCTAACTCCAGGACACAGAAATCCACAGCAATTCAGGCAAACCAGAGCCATTGATAATTGGTATTTTGAGGCAGATAGGAAAAGTCAAACACTGAATGTCCTGGATTTAACTCAGTGATAAGGAACAGCCCAAAACAACTTCTGCAAGGGAAGTTTCAGCAGTAGCACAGACCTACTGCAAAGGTACCACCAGCTCACAGAGGAGCCCCAGAGGTCCATCAGCATTCCTGTCGCTGGGCATTGTTTAATAAATTCAGTTTATCTGACCGTTTGCATTTCCTGAAGTTCTCTGAAATAATTATATTGAATTTTTATTAGTGCACATGAAACATTTTTGGCTTGCACTTCCTTGAATAATAAATGGCATATATTAAAGTGCCTCACAGGTCTAATAACTTGCATCAGATCCGTGTAGGCCTGTCTTATTAACTTTTAGTTTAAATTACAGCAGAATTCATCCATCAGTGTTTCTAAAAAAGCACACTGCACATTGCCATAGACTCTCAAGAAAAATGGGTATCAGGACAATTAAAACATCTATTGTGTCTCAGGTATTTAATCAGAAAATCTATCAAACCACGGATTTTCTTAGATGAATTATCCAAAGGAAAATCCTGAAAGGGTAACTGAAGACTGGAAAAATTTTCACAATAAAGAAGAAAACAAAGAGAAGCAACTGAGCTTTAAAAAGGAGTGTAAGTTTTTAAATGAAATGTATTAACTCTAGCAGAAACAGAATTCTGAAATTAAAATCAAGGCAAGCTGAGGGAGTGGCACGTGGTAGGTTTGGTGTTCCACCACTCACAGGAACTGCTGCTGTGGCAGAGCTCAAACCCAAGTCCCCAGTGCCATTTGCTGTAACAAAAAATAGCTTTGTCCTGCAGGAACAGCTGCAGATTCCAACTGGGGGGACAACGTTCAGAAGTGGGAGGATTCACTCAGGGAGTTGGTTTTTTTGTGTGGAAACATGAGGAATGCTATTGTGAGTTAATCAGCTTTTGCTCTGATAATTCTGAAAACTTTAAATTAAAAAGCTTCTGCACCAGAAGTGAACCAAAATGCTGTCATTAAAAAAATGCCCAGAAGACACATGAAAAGGCTGAGGCCCCTCTTGCTCTGGGATTCCCCAGGTACATCAACCACTGCTTTACTTCTCAGTCAGTGATGGGCACAAAGGCCTGGCTGCTGCCACAGCACATGGCACCACGGCCTGGAGGCAGGGGGTGCCCTTCCCCAGGGAAAGGAAATCAGAGAGCCATTTGTTTGGAGAGTTTTTAAATTACATTAGGAAATAGGAAGTAACTGTTCTCACAGCACAGTGAAACCCCCAGCACTGACAATGTCATGCAGTATCTGCACTGAGAGCTTCAAACATCTCCCTGTCATGCAGCACCAAAAACGAATGCAATGTGAGTGCTGACTGTGATATCACACACATTCTACAGCTGTCTGAACTCACAGAACGTGTATTAAAGAGGAGTAACATGCTAAGAGGACTGGATGAGCATCCCTCCCCAGCACCCAGCTCCCCCAGGAGGAACAGTGGGAGGGTGTGGATGGGGACAACTCCCCACCCCTGTCAGAGCAGACCTCCTGACCTGCTGGCTGGAAGGAAAGAGAGGAAAACACAACTTTCACACTAGTGCCTGAACAGATTATTAGAATACTTTCCTTTGTACCTAAAATCTGTGTATGTGCTACTACAGCTTTTGGGGTTGCATTACCAGGAAGGCGTATTAATGTTCATCCCACCATATGGAGCAACACAGTAATTGTTTCCCTGTGTACAATCATAGCTCCATTTATCATGCACATGTTGACCCGTGTTGGCTTTACAAAGCTTATTAATTACCACTGAACTCAGTGCCTGAAGAACGAAGGAAGCACCAGCACAATGTACCCCAAGTGACAGATTCATCCAGAGTTGTTAAACACCTTTACCACTGCAGGTAGAAAAAGTGTTCAGCCTTACCTTGCTTTTCAAATTGCACTGAAGCTTTTAAAGAAATAACATCTGTCAGCAGGAACAAACCCACCAGTACTGGGAGCCCACTGGGATCTGTTTATCCTCATCACTGCCCTGTTTGAAAGAAACTATTTTTTTAATACTACACCTAGAATGAGTTGCTTTTTCTTCTACTAGGCTTTTATTAACCTGTGAGAAGGTAAGGAAAACCAAGCACCTTAACAGATTATTAATTTCACCTGACCTTCATACCTCCTATGCACATTTGCTTCACCAGCACCTGCAGGAAGGAGCTGAGGGAGGCTCTGTGTCCTAAGCTGGTGGCTCCACAACAACCTGTTCACATCAGGTACCAGTCCTGGGCAAACAAACCCGAATCAACCCTGTGTGGCTGTGTTGGACCCAAACACTTGGGTTCAGCCCCATCCCAACACCCAAAGGGCAGAAGTACTTTATAAAGAATTACCCAGACTTTCCTACAGTTTGAAAATGGGCCTGTGATGAATTCTCTGACCACAGGTGAGTTGTGGTGGATGTCAGACCATGGAGTGAAGAGGCTCCCAGGTGCCAGGAGACATCCCTGTCCCTGTCCCACACAAGGCACCAGTGCCTGTATGGAGCAGGATGCTGAACAGAACCAAAATGGGAATTCCCAATCAGCCATTGTGACTCTTTAGCTCTTTCTTTTTCTGTTCACTGCTTCAGTGGGTTTCTGTCAGAAAATGCTAACAAGACTTTAAGCTCTTTAAGAGCTTAACAATTTTTCAGTTTGCTCCCCAACAGATTTCGTGCAGAGTATTTGTTTCCCACGCGTGGTGCTGTGACACAGCACTCAATCATATTTGTCTTCTCCCCTGAAATATGGGCCAACCACAATACACTTGGTCAAACCTTTGCCAGCCTGTCAGTTACAGATTTTTCTTACTCTTTAGGAAAGTCTAGTGACAAGTGATTGAATTAAAAGACAATCTGGGCAGAACGCTGACCTTAAGTTAAACAGACAAATTGAACACAACCAGCAATACCTAAACAGCTACTGACTTTTTTTTTAATATCACAACAAGGGGAGGTTTGCTGAGGAAGATGTGAGGTGACTGAGGTACTGCCACAGCACTGCAGCAGCTGTGCATGCTCCTGCCCTGCAATCTCTTAACCCAGGCACTGGTTAATTCTGATATTTCAGGTGTCAGGAGGATGACATTCAAGGTTCTCCTTTTTGCCAATGAAATAAAAATATTTTTAAAAATAGAGAAAAATACCCAAATACATAGTAGGACTGGACTCTCTTTAATTTCCAAGATAAAACAGAACCTAACATTGTTTTTCCAGTTAGAAATGCTCCTGGATAGGAAAGCAAAAAAATCTAAGCACTGTCAAAAGTCTCATTAATCTGCAGCCAAAAAATGTCCCTGAAAATAAGATCTTTAATATTTAGCACACACAAAGAGAAGAGTGCCAGGGTTACCAAATACATTTACAAAACTAACATTAGTAAACTCTTAGGTTTTTTTTCCCCCCTTAGCCCTCACCACAAGTGATCTGAAGGTACATGAAACATGGTGGCAGCTTTGCCAGGACACAGGGAACTGTCTGTTGGCTGCTGATACCTCCAGATTCCCACAGGTGAGCCTTACAGCCCTGGGAGCACTTTGTGCCACTCAGGAATACCAGACAAACAGATGCAGGCTTTAAAAATAAATAAATAAATAGTATGAACCCCAGGAGTTCAAATCCAACTCCTGCAGGTGAACAAAGGCCAAACCCAGCTGACGAAATGCAGGTGTAGAGGGCAGTGGCCAGTGACCAAACTGCCACCAGCTCTGTTGAGTATTTATGGAGTTTTATTCCTCTTAATTGATCACATCTCCTTGAATTACACAGAAGTTTAACTATATCTGAACTGTCAGGCCCCAGCCACTAAATCCAGGGAAGGAACACTGCAACACAGGAACTCCCCCACAGAAACGTGTGAAGGTGTGAGCAGTGCCTTGGGGCACAGCACAGGCCACAGGACACACCAAACTGCTTCAGGGGCCGGTGCAACACTGCCCAAACCTCCCCTCTCCGTGGCAGAAGCCCTGCCGTGCCCCTGCTGCCACCTTCCAGTGCCAGTGGCAGCTGCCATGGCTGGGCAGCTTCCAGGGGAGGTTCGGCAGAGCTGCCACAGAACTGCAACACCAGCAGGGATGTTCGGAACAGCTCCTGGGTGTCTAAAGCCGAGCTGGCTGCTTTGTAAGAGAAAAAGACTTTGAAATTGCAGGTGACTGCATTTTACTGCTTCCACTGACCAGAACCCCTGAATCCCTCCCTGCCCAGAGTTCACAGCGCTGCAGCCTCGGGCACGAGCCAGTCCCAGCCAAAGAGCTCATTACACTGCACACACCTACTGCTGGTCGGATGCAAAATGAAGTTAAACCAATGAAGCAAAAACAATCCATTTAATGCTTATGCTCTGTGATGCATTTCTATGGGGTTTCTGTTGTTGTTACAGTGCTTCTGTTCATTCTTATGCTTTAGTGGTTCAACTGCAATTTATCAGCCTGGAGTGGAAAATACCTGGCACCTACTTAAAATGCATGGAGCTAGCAATAAAATTAACCTTGTGGCAATTGTTTTCCCACATGTTTGATAGACCAATGTCAGCTCATCTGTTAGAAGGAAATAAAAAAGTCAAGCCTAAATGTACAAAAAATTATGATGGAAGCCTTAAATAAAGCAGGGGTAATGCAAGTTTATTGAGTCAAAAATCAATCAATCAATGAACGACTGGATTAGGAGCACCTCATAAGCTCCAAAGAAATAATTCGCCCAAACACTGGGATTTAACGGTAGAGGACCAAATTCCAACACTTTTAGGAAGTAAGTAATGAAAAATCAATTCGAAAGGAAAAACAGATCAAGAACCCTGGATTCTGACATGCCGACACATTTATTGCTGAATACCATTTCTTGGCTGACCCGAAAACTTCGGAAGGTGTTTATTTACTTTCAACACCTTCCAGAGATCAATATTTTTAATTTGGATCCGAGTTATTATTTTTCACATCACAGCATCGGGGAGCGGAGTAAAGTGGCTCATATTTTAGTGCTAAAAAGATCGATATGACAGTTTCACCTTCAGTGCAGCCCCCCGCAGCCGCCCGGGTGCACATCACGTCCCGGGGGGGTGCGGTGCTGCGGCACAGGGAGCAGGTCATCACCCAGCCCACCAGACAGCCCATGATTTACCTGGTCGTGAAGGGCCCGCTGCCCTTAGAAAACCAATCTTGCTTCCCCCACTTTATCAGGCCTGTCTCTTACCCGGTGTGCGGGAAGGGGGAGGGGGCAGGAGGGGAGAGAAGGGGAAGGGAGGGAGGGCAGGAGCAGGAGAAGACAATCGGTCTCACAAAGCGGATTACGTCCCTCGTCGTAAATGCATCCATTCGTTTTTACCTTCCCTGAACCAGGGCACATCTGTAATCGATAATTAATTTTCCATAAATTTCAAAATATTGTTCTGGTGGCTGGAAGGAGTCGGGAGAGCGGGAGGGAGGGTCCCTGTGGCATCGCGGGGGCTCCGTCCATCGGGGCTGGGGAGCCAGGCACGACTGGCAGTGGCCCTGCCTGGCAGCTCCTGCCCCCAGTCCCTAAGGACAGGCTGCCCAGGCTGCCCACTGCCCTGCAACAGCTGAACCCAGCCTGAACCCAGCTGCTCCCTTCCACTGCCATGTACTGACCTCCAGGCCTGGGCTCTCAATGGCATCGTCCTGCCAGGGTAAGAGCAGAGATGCTCCACAAACACTGATGTGCCCCATCAGAAAATAGAAGGCTACTCCTAAATCCTGCCCAGAGCAGTAGCTCGGGTTTCACTGCACCAAGGTCTGTGACATGGAGGTTGGGGACGGGCCGTGTGTGGCACGAGGACAGGTCTGTGGGACTCCCTGGAAGACTCCAGCTGACCTGGGCATGCACGTGGTGCACAGGTAACTGCTGCAGGCAAACCAAGTACTCTCGTGGCCACAGCACCACAACTCAAACCCAGGACTAACTGCACACCCTGAGCGATTCTGTGACAAATCAGTTACATCTTCCCTCAAGAAGTCATTGGTGATACCACAACAGAGCTGTTATTGGTCATTTAGTGCAGTAACCAGTTCCTTGGAAGCACAGCTCACTGGAAACCAGGTGAATACCAAAATGGAAAAAGCATCTACCAGTAAGAAGCACTATGGGGAAATCTCACATTGTTTTCTTAGTGTGTCCTAGAAAACAAGCAGCAGAGAACAGAGCAAGTGTGTCTCTGTGGATGGGCTGCTCCAAGGAACACATTCTTTTCTCAGCATAATTAATAGCTCACACTCTTTAAAAAATTGCCTTCATGAAGTCCTATGCTTGGAAGAGTAATAAATGGCAGTCATCCTCCTGGGGTGTGCTCCAGAATACTAACTGAAAAGTAAATGCAGGACTATTTCTCCAAATTATGTATCCGAGCTAAAGGTCGTATGAAAGGAGCAGTATTAGGTAATGACATTTAACTGAAAGCCAAGCAGCTTCTGGCTCCCTGACAGAGCCCTGCAAAGTCAGGGTAAGGAGACTTCCTGGGACACACAGCACCCACCCACACCGTGCCCCTCCTGAATTCAGGGCCTGAAGGTAACAGCAGAGAACTGCAAACACTAACAAGTGACCCAAACGTGTCACCTGTGCTTTTGTGACACTGTTTAGGAGGAACAGTCCTTGGATTTCACTGCAAAGCACCTAATTTCCCAATTAAATCTCAGCAACTCAGTAAACATTCTTGGTTTGTTGATTTCTGTCAATCAAAGGGATCCAGGTGAAAGAACGGTATTTTTAACTCTTGCATTAGTATTGGGAGATCAGAAAACAACCACTAAAACCTGGCTGAGACTAACCCTAGGATGCTGGTGGAGGGCTGCTGGAAGCCTGGCAGGGAATGAGTTCATGAATTGATATCTCTCACCTGGCAGAAAGGCTGAACACTGAGGACAGGTCCAAAGCCCCTGGAAAACATCCATCACTGGACATGCTTTGAGGGAGACACACACCTCTGATAATGCTCCCTGGACTTTTCCACTCCATCATCCCTGCTAAAGAACACATCCTTCCAGCTCAGCCACTATAGAGACACAGCATTTTACCAGCCTGTTAATTCACCACATCTCTGAAAATTTACAAACACTCTGCAAGTGGTATTTTGTTGGCTCATGGTTAAAGGCAAAAAAAAAAAAGTTGAGTTCTGGTGTACTAGAAATCCTAAGGAATGCCTGCCAAGTGACTGTACTCCACAACCTGGTTCAGGATTGGTTCATTTAAGTTCATTTAAGTTTGAATTTTCCAAGTATTCTAATTTTTTTTTTACTTCACTCTTTTAAGGGCACTGAAGTCACTTTTTTTTTTGTCCCTCAAAAAATCATTTCCATATATAGAAGAATAACCCTTGTCTACATGGAGAAATTACTACTCAGTGTGAATTTACAGCAAAGCAGCTGCTCTGCACTTCCACAACAGCCTCCAAATTATTTTTTCACCCCTTCCTTCCTCATAGAACTGACACACAGACAGTGTTCTTCCACTACTGCCCCAAAACTAAAAGGAGGCACCAGCAGAAAGGGGTCTTTGCTCTGGCCCAGAGAGTGAGTCCAGGCAAAAGGCACCCCTGGGGGGAAGGCCCAAAGTGGGAGCAGCAGATCCAGCTGTGATTCAGCCCAAGAGTCCCAGTGCAGACATTGACCTCTGTGCCCTCAGGGAGGCAAGCACAGTGTTGGTGAACTGCACTCTCACTGTCACTCCTAAGCAGTGCTAACTGCACCTTTAAAGCCATTAACACTTCAGCAATATGGAAATATGTAAATCAACACCTGAAACACAGCTACAGAACTTCCCTCACCGCCCCAATCTTGCACTTTAGTTCTATATTGGATTAATATTTTTCAGAGGAAACATTGTTTTTCAATTCTAAAAGTATAATGACAGTATCAGAAATATCACCACACCTTCCAAATGTTAGTGCTGTGCTCTCCCCATGCCTTAACCCCAGTGCCCCTGCACACAGCAACCCATCCCTTTGGGATCTGTCCCATGTACTGTATGAAATCCAGGGGATCTCACTGCAGCTTTCCCTGAGTGAGTCCAAAGCCAACAGCCCTGCAGCCCAGGAGCACCCGTGTCTGGGCAGTCTCAGAGCTCAGAACACCAAACCACCAGGCAGGGGTGCCTGGCAGCCAGAGGTGACAGGGCACTGAGGGGGTTTCCTCCTCATCTGTGCCATGAACATCACCTGTATGAGGACACAAAGCTGGTGCAGTCAGTTCCTGCCCTGGAACTGAGGGGTTTTCAGTCTGACCTGGTACCTGGGCATCAAGGGGACAGGAAACTTTACAACGACCTGACTTCACAGTAATTTGTTTTTAAAAGACAATTTTCATAAGAGAGAACTGTAACTAACAGCAACATTTAAATGTGGGATTTAAAATTGCAGCTGCTTTCACAAGGAAATGAGTCAATACAGAGATACTCCATCTTTTTTGGAGACCTTTTCAGGAATGCAAGGCAGCTCCTGAGCCTGAGCTTAGTAAGCTCTTACTGTAAATAGCTGAGAGACACAAATTCTTGCAAAACAAATTAGGGGGTTTGGGGACTTCGTGTTTTGTTGGGGGGTTGGGGAGTTTGTGTGTGTGTTGGTTGGACTGGTTTTTTTACAATAAAGTTATGATTTCCTCCTCATCAGGACTTTGTTCCCCACATTCCCACATTCCCCAGCTGCTCAGACTTCTTTTCCTTACACAGTTCCCTCCTCTGTGGTCTGAACCCCCCAAACTGCCCTAATGTGAATGGCCAAACACCAACTACCAACTTTTAACACAAAGGTGATCCAAATTCTGGCCCAGTTTGTGGGCAGCCCTATTTCCCACGATTTCCATGGCAGGGAGCTGTGCCCACAAACACGTGCTGTGCCAGGCTGCTCCAGGGCACAGGCTCACCAGGCACCCAGAGAACACCCAGAGAACCTGCACTGGCTTCCACGGACACGGCAAGGAGACATTTACCCCTCCCATGGTACAAAGGAAGACCCATGTTCCCTCCTGGACAAGCTCCCTCCCTGTCAGTCACCCAAGCAAACTGTTGCTCTTTCATTGCCTTTGTTATTTTGAAGAAACTGAATCTGCTTTTCAGATGCTGATTTCTATTTATAGCACAATTTTCCTACACTTACAACAAAGCAGGTGCAAGAGAAACCTCCCGAGGTGAGGACAGAGGACATGGATGGCTCACAATCTCGGTACAGTAACAACTTCTAGCAAAGAAAAACATGCCTCCCCCTGAGAGATGGAGCCTTTTCCAATGTCAGGACCAATGCTACAGAGGAGGACACCGGGCACACAAACACATCCCAACACTGGGGGCAAACCTGCTCTCCCCAACAGCCAAGGGCACTTTAACCCCTCATCACTCCTGGCAGGGAGAGACCCCCACCCAGGAAAGGTCCACGAAGGGTTTGCAAAGCCCATCACTCCCAGAACCAACACTCAGGGTCATTTGGCTTCATTCAGAAATCAGATTTTACATCTTTCTCTCTTTTGTTTATCTGCAAAAGACACAATAGAATGAAACTCACCCAAAAGTCCTTTACACTTTGATACTGCACAACCAAAGGAAGAGAATGGATAACAATTGCCCCTGGTCCGTCATGACTGGTACCACAAACCTCTGGAGACTTGGTATTTATCCTGTTTATTTGAAAAAATTACAATCACTAGCTTTTGTTTTGCTACACATTTATGTTAATAAATTACTGCAAAATTAGCAATCTGCATTCAGGGTAAAGGCCAGAATTGAGACACAAAGCTACTCTTGTACAATGAGCCACTCAGGAAACAGCAATATTTGGAATTGTTGGGAAAGAGGCAGCAGACTCTCAGCCAGACTTCATGAGCAAAAATCGCTAAATTTGTCAAAGTGACTAAACCCCACATTTCCATCTTTTCCTCTTTTGTTTCATATGCTTTGCATGTCAGACAAATTATCAGGAAAATACTCCTTGTGTGACATTTCATTGCTTAATGCTTTACTGGTGCAGTAAAACAAGACAACTGCTGAAATTATAGGAAAATAAATTTGTAATTTCTTCCTCATTTAGCCATTTTTGAAGTTCGTGTATAGGAAAGTCATTAATGTTATGTCCTCCTATCGACGTTCCAAGCCTTTCAAGGGATAACTAATGTTTTTTCTATACTCTTCCATGTGGCCAGTTAAATTAGACACATTATTTCTGTGCTGTTAGGGAACACTGATCAATAGACACTTGGAAAGCCCTCTAAAACCAAGTGGAAACACTTCCTCAGTGTCAGAGGGTTCTAGTTTGGGTCTGTACACTGCCAGCAGTGCTGGGTGTGAGGCACCCAAGGCTGCCTGGGCTCACGGCTCCTGTCCCTGGGAATGGCACTGGCCCCTGGTCCCTTGGAATGGCACTGGCTCCAGTCCCTGGGCATGGCACTGGCTCCATGTCCCTTAGAATGGCACTGGCCCCATGTCCTTGGGCATGGCACTNCGGCACTGGCTCCTGGTCCCTTGGAATGGCACTGGCCCCTGGTCCCTTAGAATGGCACTGGCCCCATGTCCTTGGGCATGGCACTGGTCCCTGGTCCCTTGGAATGGCACTGGCCCCTGGTCATGGCACTGGCTCCTGGTCGCAGGGAATGGCACTGGCCCCTGGTCCCTGGGAATGGCACTGGCCCCTGGTCCCTGGGCATGGCACTGGCCCCTGGTCCCTTAGAATGGCACTGGCCCCTGGTCCCTGGGAATGGCACTGGCTCCTGTCCCTGGCTCCATGTCCCTGGGCATGGGACTGGCCCCTGGTCCCTGGGCATGGCACTGGGAATGGTGCAGTGCTGGCACAGCCCCACCTTGCCCACGGCTGGGCAGGGTCTCACCATCCTGCCCTTGCAAACCAGACACTCGCTGCCTTTCCCATCACATCCCGAGACCTGAGCAGGTGCCACGACACAGTTCTGTCGTTTGCTCCTGCTCACTGGTATTCAATGGAGAAGTAACAGGTGCATTCCCAGCCTTTCCACACCGTGTGGCCAGTGAGCTGTGCAGTGATACACACCATGTTCACAGCCAGGGAGTGAGCAGCCTCATGGATTGCTTTTGTTTTGGCTACAAATGTTACATTATAACATGATTTCAACACTAATAAACTCATTAGTTTCTATCAGTAAACACTATACATCTGATTTTTCTACAGTCATGCTGCTCTTATTTAAGAATTAATGCAATGCCTCAGGCAAACACATTAGCAAGTGCTTTAAGCAGTGTTTCATAATTTCTTAAGCAATTATTTTCACATTTTCCAATCTCACATCTTTTCTTGAAAGCCAGAGCTGTTCCAAATCAAACATTTTGTCACACAAAACAAATTCCTCACATGCATTACTTGAAAAGAGCTGTTAATAACACCGTGGCTCTGCTCGAGCAATGCGTAACTGGCCCTGCCCTTCATCCAACCACATACATGTGCAAACAAGAGCTCTGATTGCCCTGTACCTCAGGGTTTTTTTTTTCCTGGAGAAACACAAGCCTTGGCAACTAGGCCCCCAGATTTCTAAAGGGGACCCATGTGGGACTTTGCAAACTTCAAATTAAAGCATTTACTACATTATTTGTGTTATTTCAGCAGATAGCACCATTTTTCATTACCATTCCTTCCGTTCTGTTAAATACTCCCCATCCTCCTGAGCACCTGGCAAACCTTTACCCAAACTGCCCTCAGCCCCTGTGAGCAGCACGTGCTCGCCAGGGGCACCTGCCACGGGCACTGGGGACAGTGACAGGGCTGCAGTGGTGCCCCACAGCCCCATGGAGGGCTGGGGGGACCCCTGTGCAGGTCCCAGTAAATCCCAGCACAGCTCTTCCATGCCCAGGTGCCCCAGAGGTGCAGAGGGCAGCAGGTCCCAGTAAATCCCAGCACAGCTCTTCCATGCCCAGGTGCCCCAGAGGTGCAGAGGGCAGCAGGTCCCAGTAAATCCCAGCACAGCTCTTCCATGCCCAGGTGCCCCAGAGGTGCAGAGGGCAGCAGGTCCCAGAGCCCCTGCAGGGAGCCCGTGGGAAGTTCCCCACCCCCGGCACAGCCCCCCGAGGAGGAGCTGCTGCTCTCCCTGCTCTCCCTGCTGCCTTTGGGAAGCTCCTGGCCCCGGCAGGGCCGGGAGGTGCCCACAGCAAACACGGGTGGGAATCACGGTGCCCACATCCCAAAATCCACCCCGGAGCCGGGGCACTGACCACACACAGCGCCTGCTGCTGCTCCCCAGTGTCACACGGCACGGGCTGCTGGGGACACTGGGGGACACAGCGGTGCATCCCCGTGCTCGGGAGGGGATGATCAAAGCTGTGAGCCTCGGCCCTGCCCCAGAACAGCCCTTCCCCTGCAGAGCCTGCTCCCAGCTCCTCTGACACGGAGCTGTTCTTACCTTCACCTCCAGAAGATTTGCTGTGCTCCTGGAATTGAAAGAAACTTTACTAAACTCAAAAACCTGAAAACAGGACTTTTATTCCATTCACAATATGTGAAAATGTCTATTAGCTGTGTTTTCCCTCAAAATTGTTTACTGTTTGCATGCAATAAATTTGTGTATCAAACTGAATTACATTTATTCTTCAAGAGTGGATTATGAAGAATAAATTAAAGTATTACGTACTATAAAAAGGGAAAAAAGCTAAACAAAACCTGAGATCCCTCATGCACAAAGCAGGCAACAAGCCCTAAGCTGCCAAGCACTCCAAGTTAAAACCTTGGGAATATCTCTGCATATCACTGACTGTCAAAAGCAGAGTTGTCCAACAAACGGCAGATGACTGAGATTTACTATTTGAGGTATGCATCGAGCCAACCAATAACTTTTTCCATAAATCTCTGGACAAATTACAATAATTAAATACGCAACAAGGCAGAAGCAAACAAAACCACCACACACTTCTGTGCCAAAACAAGAGCAGCTCTGCTCTGTCAGAGGCTCTCCCACCACACACCGTCCCAGCCCAGGCAGTGCCACAGCTCACCCACTGCCAGCCAGCCCAGAGCAGGCAGCTGCCTGCACTCCCACAGCCCTCCTGGTGCTCCACACAGCACGGAGCAGTGGAAGGAAAACCAAACCCCAGCACTGCCCATCACAAACCTCCTGCACAGCAAGGAAAGGTCTGGCTGAGGGGGTCCAGGCCCACAGTGCCCTGTGCCCCCTGCCCTCACAGCCTGTGGGCTCCCCCGGGCAGGGCTGGGGCACTCGGGCCTCCCTGCTCCCCTCAGCCACGGCCAGGCTCTCCTGGTGCTCTGCTGTGCCCTGTGCCCCCCACACAGCCCCCCAGGGACAGCCCCAGCTCCCACAGCCCCCCAGGGACACCCCCAGCTCCCACACCCCTGTACAGCCCCCCAGGGACACCCACAGCCCCCCAGGGACACCCCCAGCTCCCACACCCCTGTACAGCCCCCCAGGGACACNCCCCAGGTCCCACACCCCTGTACAGCCCCCCAGGGACACCCCCAGGTCCCACAGCCCTGTACAGCCCCCCAGGGACACCCCCAGCTCTGGGAAATGCCCAGAGAACGAGGGGCTCCAGCCCTGCCAGGCTCGGGGCCACTGGTGGGGAGCCCCTGCCCAGGACCTGCCAGCACAGCACATCCTGCCTCAAAGGACAGCTGCACTTGGGTTTAGCCCCCCTTGTCCACCAGCAAGTAGAAAAGTCTTTTTTTAACCTTTAAAAGCTTAGCAATAGTTGATGTCCTTTTGTGTTCAAAGACTACAGTCTATAATTTAATTTCAAGTATCTCAGCTGATTTTTAGATGGATGGGTTTCTACAAAACCAGGCTATAATTATTCCTTAAAAATAATCTCACTTTTTTTCTTAACCATGTAGCCTGTTGCACAACTGCAGGATGAAATTCTGCATATAAGATCCACAGCTCTCAAAAATGCAATTCCATATGGACTGCAAATCCATAGCTGATGCAAACAGAAAAACGATTCTGTGGGTAAAGAATCTGTTTTACCACCAATTTCCTCAGCACCAGCCATTTACAAACAACAGAGATTGACCCAAGGCAGCATTATTGGGCTACTGATCTGTGAAATCCCTCACTGTTTTGTAATTATTCCTCTTCTAATTACACAGAAGTGTCAGAAAACAGGTGGAAGTTAAGCCATGAAATTCCTCCCAGTAAGAACTCTGAAATGAATCTTTTAACACAGCAACAAAAATGCACAGAATAAAGACAAGTAAAAAATGGAGGAAGATTCTGCTGTGGAAACACCTTTCAGATCCCATTTCCCATCCAGAACAGATTGGAAGCGATTACCTGACAGACAACTTAGTTCCCTAAGAAATTAAGTGGGAGATTTCAGGTGGTTGTAAATACATTTCCATGTCACAGAATGACAATGCTGCTACAACCATTTTTCCAGGACTTTGTCAGAAGCTGTAGGATTAACTTCCACATTCACCAGCTCCCTTCATGAACTCGGGTTTTCAATTAAGAAAAGATAAAAGCTAATGAAGAGGTCAAACCTGGTGATGCACATTTCAAAAAGCTCCCAACCGTGTATTTCATCAAAACCCCTCAAGAAGCAGGAGGCTGTAACAGGAAGAGATTCTGTGTTACAAAGAACACGATGAGGATGAACGTGAAGCAGAGCTGCTGGAAAAGGTGCAGAAGCAGCAGAGTGTCCCCCGAGTGCGGCAGCAGCCCTGCTCCCTGACAGGCACTGCCACCACGAGGCTCCGTCCTGCTTTGCATTGCTTGTATTTCCCTACAAACGGCCTTCAAATCCTCATTTTTCCATTTCCCTTTTTCTAACACAGACACCTCACCAGAAGCACTTCTGTGCACGGCTACACTGCTGCTGGTCTTTGGTGGCCTTTACATAGGAAACCAACATGTTTTTCGAGTGGCTTTATTCCTTTTATTCTAGCTAGGAGTGGAGTTAGCAGCAAGTAAAGCTGACACAAGCACCCTCCCAGCCCCGAGTGCTCCAGTGCCAGCCCTTGCCCAGGACCACCCCACAGCCCTGCAGCCAGGGACCCCCTTGCTGCCACCAGCCTTACACACCCCCACGTGCTGGAGTGCCAGCTAAAAACCCCCAAAGCTGGCACAGTAACATTTGTTTAAAAATATCTATACCAACTCATTTCTTACGGGAAAAAATCAGAACAACAGTGAGGCAGAGGGAAATGTTTGCTGGGGAGTGAGGTGGGAGGCTGGTGATGACAGAACACTTGCAGGTTTCTCACATGTGCCTTAAAAGGAGTCTGGACTTTTCCCCATCCCGGGAGATTGTGCCCTGCATGACCCTCACAGGAGTTAATGTGAGTGACACTCCTGGCTCCTCCTGTGGGATGCCCTTCCCTCGCAGGACAGCCCTGTCCCCATCCCTCCCTCCCGGCATCACATCTGTGCCAGGCACCGCTGCTGCCACCCCCAGCCGAGCTCCTGCTTCTCCACACTGACATCATTTTCACACATCTCGTTATAAAAACAAACGCCGGTACAAAATAGAATTCCATGGAAAGGAGAGGAAGGAAAAATGGAGAAGGTGGAAACAGACTCGTATGTATAGCAGAAGATTCAAATCAGGACTACAGTAAACAGAGAAGCAAGAAAACAGAGCCCAGAGTGTCCTGTTGAGCCGCGGGTCACAGTGACAGAGGGTGACACGTGTGACCAACAGAGCAGTGGCAGCACAGCCCTGCCCGTGTCCCTGTGCCCGCCCCGGGCACCCGGCACTGCTGGTGCTCCAGCTCCATCTCCTGGGGAAATCCTGCCTTTCTGCAAAGCCTGCACACCCCGTAGAACTGCTAATGAAGGAGGCTGAGAACTCATCAGGCATGTGAATTCCCCCAATATTCAATTCAATTACATCTCTCTTCCTAAATCATCTTTTTTACTTAACCAAACTCGAAATTGCCAGAGCTAATAAGCTGGGGAAAATCAGTGTACACCATCCATTTCTGGGAACAGGCCGATATTTTCTAAGACCCATTAATAACTATGACAGGATTTATGTACAAGATAAATTCATTTCAATTTCCTTTTTCAATTAATGGACAATTATTCGAACTCAGCTCAACCAAAAATATTACTCAAGTATCATTAATCTAACAAAAATTAACTTTACTATTCTCTCAGTAATGAGCAGATACAATTTTAAGGTACAATAACATACTTGACTAACATGTTGTCCATCTGTATTTTTAGGAGCACTGCTCCCCACCAGAGCTGGCTCTGGTTATTGCTCTCAAGGATAATGACTGGAGCAAAGGTCTGTCCCAGACACTGCTGCAGGCCACCAGTGCTTTATCTACCTCAGTGTAAGAGCCATTTGCCATTAAAACCCCTCCTGGTACACAGTGTGTGAATTCAAATGATGAGGGGGGAAAAGAGAAAGCACAGCCTTTCCCTGCACGGCCAGACCCGCTTTATCTTCACTGTTCCCACAGCCTGGTGTCTCCTGCCCCCGAGGAGCAGCAGCCTGGGAACATGTGCTGGGCCCCATCCTGTCCCGGGTCAGTGCTGTGCCACCTGAGCAGCACAGGGGCTGCAGTGACACCCCAATGCCAGCACAGTCCCCATCCTGCCCCGGGTCAGGGCTGTGCCACCCGAGCAGCACAGGGGCTGCAGTGACACCCCAATGCCAGCACAGTCCCCATCCTGCCCCGGGTCAGGGCTGTGCCACCCGAGCAGCACAGGGGCTGCAGTGACACCCCAATGCCCCATCCTGCCCCAAGGGGCTGCGAGGGCAGGACTCCACTGACCCCCAGCACCCCACTGACCCCCAGCACCCCAAAGCTCTGTGCACAGGTTCAGCAGGGAGGGGACAGAAAAGCCTCCNGGCCAGCACAGGGCCCGAAGGACGTGCAGCTCCCCAGAGCCCCGAGGGGCTGCGAGGGCAGGACCCCACTGACCCCCAGGACCCCAACGCTCTCGGCACAGGTTCAGCAGGGAGGGGACAGAAAAGCCTCTGAAAAAGGGCTGTAGCTGCTGCACTCCCCAGTTCCCACCCCTTTGTCCCCCTCCCGGGGGGTTGCTGAAGGGAAGCTCCGGTTCACTCCGTGTCTCACCCAACCTCTGGAAGCAGGGAGCTGGGAGCACAGCAGCCTCCTCCCTTCAGGCTCTTGGGATCAGCAGTGCAAAATCAAAACCAGCAGAAATGCTGCTTCTGAAAAATGCCTTTTTCTTTAATTTTGAGTAACCCCCTGCTGTGCAATGAGCTAACTGCAGTGCACTGCACCCTCACTAAGAGGAGGGAGGTGACACTTCATCACACTACAAGCAAAGCCAAATGGCACTTTGTCCACCACGAGGTCAGC
Organism: Calyptomena viridis; assembly: GCA_013390005.1. Classification (NCBI taxonomy): domain Eukaryota; kingdom Metazoa; phylum Chordata; class Aves; order Passeriformes; family Eurylaimidae; genus Calyptomena; species Calyptomena viridis. The sequence continues at coordinate 111,225 of WEIV01023796.1, forward strand.
TGTGGGGCTGAGCAGGCACACAGGCAATCGAGGATGCTGTTTATGTTTTACAACTAAACC
>WEIV01023796.1:116117-168728 GCA_013390005.1 Calyptomena viridis
AGGGCGCTCGAGCCCGGCCCGGCCTCCCGCGTGTCCCGGCCCTGACCCGGGACATCCCCGTCCTTGTCCCGGGCCCCGGGGCCGCCCCCGCACTTACTTGACGAACTTGTCCACGTGAGACATGGAAGCTTCGTAGTTTTTCCCTCCGAATTCCTGACAGTGTAACGCCATGAAGTGCGGCTTGTGTGCGTGGACAACCTGGAGGAGAGAGAAGCGGGTTTTACCGAAGCGGGTTTTACCGAAGCGGGTTTTACCGAAGCGGGTTTTACCGAAGCGGGTGCACAGCTCTGGGCACACGGCGAGAACGACCCGGCCCGGCCCGGCTCCGGGGGGCAGCTCTGCAGCAAGGGCAGCGTCATCTGCCGCCCACATAAAAGATTCATAATACACAGTAATTCTCTCAAATATTCTAAGCTAATGTTTTCTTTATTTTAAACTAAGTTAGTTCCTAGGCATTTAGAATATAAACTCTTCCAACCCCTCTCAAAGAGGACTTGACATCATTAAGATGATCAAAACCTCTCTGTCTCAGAGGTGGAAGAGTTCAAACACCTCAATTAATTTGTTAAGTACGGGGTTTTTTCCACTTTTACAAAATCTCCCAATGCTGACGAGCTGTTGTGTTTGATATTTTTATTTATGGAGTATCTTATTTACAAAAGTCTTTACATAACAGATGTGCACTATGGCACACACACCCCCCAATACAGGAGGCACAGAAATCCATCACACTGTTCCAGGTGTGAGTCCTACACACTGCAAATATCTTAGATACCAAATAGTCAGGACTAGGACGCAATTACCATGCCAAAACCCTGCAATGCTTGTGTCTTTCATCTTGCGTCAAATCAAATATACAGTGTTTATAAATTTGCTGCTGCTTGGAACATACATTCAACATTAATCTGTCCCATGGAATTTTCTCTGCATTGTCTCTATTCAGCACTTTAAACACCACATCCAAAGTGTCTCTGTGTCAATACTGAGTCCTACAACTCGTACTCCACGTCTTACTGTGAATTAACAGACACAAGCTGCAGAGCTACTTCCATTCTAAAAGGGAACAGTCTGAAATGATCAATGATGTGCTGGTACAAGCACAGGGGGAGAGAACAGGTTAAAATCCCAACAGGATTCCCTTATTTCTGCTGGGTGGCACCGGGCAGCCCCAGCCAGCACAGCCTGTGCAGCTGCTCCCAGCAGAACCATAGCCCAGCTCTGCTGTGCTGGGAGGGGCACAGCATCTCCTCAGCTTTACTGGGACAGAGCTGGGCAGGAGGTGGGCACGGGGATTGGAGAGTTCTCATCTCAACACACCCCGTGAAGGACAGCTGAAAAAACAGGGATTGTTCTCCCTTTGTGCTCACTGCCTACCCTGCAACTCTGAAAAGGCACAGACACAGTAAACCACTGCAGTCCTGCTTTTAATGATGCAAATCAACAGTGACTAATGCTACTGCTGAAAGGTCTTGGCTTGTTCCACCCCCCTGCCATGGGCAGGGACACCTTCCACCAGACCAGGTTACTCTGAGCCCTGCCCAACCCGGCCTGGAACACTTCCAGGGACGGGACACCCCAGCTGGAAGTTGTGGATGTTTCCTTTAAGCCACAGTCCCTGCCAAAGCCTCCTCGGGGCACACGGCCACCTGCCTGTCAGGTGTATCACCAGCGGGTGGCACACCCTTCCTCAGGGCCACCCCGGACCGCTGTCCATCAGTGCCCGGAGCAGTGCCAGCCAGGGGACAGGGACAGGGGCAGGGTGGGGGACAGGCAGGGTTGAGCAAAGGGAGGCCCCCGAGCCAAGGAGAACCCGCAGCACTGCCAACCTGCACTGTTTCCCTCGCAGGGAGGGGGAATGTCCTGCTGCTCTGAGGGACCCGGACAGTCACCTCCTCCTCTGGATCTCAGCTCCCCACCACCCAAACACACCTTGGCTCTGCCCTGCCTGGTGAAGCACTGAGGCAGTGCTGCTGGGTAAAGGGGAAAGTAAACACTCCCACTCAGGTTTCTGAGGGTCTTTGAGCACTTTCATTAGCTCATCAGTGCTGGTTTCTGCCAACGGGGACAGCAGCAATCTTGCTTTAAAACAGGCCATCATGGGTGGGACCAGGAGCCCAAACAGGACCCAAAGGAAAGATGAAAAGAAAAATGCAGCAGCAAGCAGGTGACAGGTCAGATGGCTACAGAAACACCGGAACTCAAGAAATTATACCTGAGACATACTTTTCCTCTGATATAGAATTCCTGTAACTATGAAGGCTTACATTAATACTAGTTGATTTGACAGGTTTACAAACAACTAAGAGAAAGCTGCTGAGAAAGTGTCCCCCCAGAGATGCTCCTCCTGCCCAAGAGACTGCTGGCAGCACCAGTGAACAGACTATATAGCTTCCTTACCATGTCTGCCCGAGGGGTTCATTTTGTTCACTGTCTGGAGAGAAATACCAGCCAAACAGCCCATGGAGTGGAACTTCAAACCAGAACTCATCTGTGGCCCCCAACAGAATACCATCCCAACTCTCCATTTGCTTTATTGCTCCAAGTCAGTTTTGGATTCCAAGTCCTGATCTCATCTACTTGGACAGCTGTGTGAAGTTGCCATCACCAGAAAGCACAGTAACTATTTAATGTGGTGAAGCCAACACATCTCAGTGCTCCCCAAGCAGCCACTGCCTGCACAGCACAACCAGTGCCTGGTGGTGTTACTCCTTTCCACTGCTGCAAGTTTGCTTTGGTAGGAGCTCTTCTCACACAGCCAATCAAAGTAACAAAGCCATAGGGCAAAAGTAAAATAACCTATTCCATGTAAGAGCTGGGCATAAACTATCTCACACTCTTGAACCATCAGTCACAGGGAGCCCTGAATGGGGAGTGCTCAAGAGAACACTGGAGAACAACTCCACTGAGCTGCAGGAAACACTTCCAGCCTCTGAACTGAAATGCAGGACACTTTTTTTGTTTGCATTCAAATCCTTGAGAACTTGAAATCAAAGGGGGTATTAAAATAAAAAATTATGTGCCATTTTTTAATGAGGAAACAGCATTGGCTTAATAGCAGTGAGAAGTCATCATGGCATTCCTTGCAGGTTAAACCACTAAAACATACCTGAATATTGGTTATGTCCTCTCATATAATAAATACCCTCCAACTAAGAGCAAATTGGCTCTGCTTCATTACCTTTTACTAGTTTTCTACTCTTATGGAAGAACAAACAGTACATAATAATGAGTAATGAATACTTCAGAGCAGAAAACTCCCAGTTGCCAGGTTAAAGATCATACATGAGACCACATAAACACTGAATTTGCATCCGCAGCAGCACAGTATTCTCACCAAGCTGGGCAGTATTTTCAATTTTGGGATACGCAAAAATAGCATAAAGGAAGCCACAGTCAGGAGTTATTTTGGGGAGTGTGGGTAACTGAGCAAGATGCTCCACCAAAGCTGAGTATGAAGATAGAACTGGTGAAAAGTACAGGCCTGACAGCTCCCCATTGCTACAGGTTTTGTCTGTTTGGACAGGAAGGGGCCCTGGCAGCCAGGAATGGGCCTGGGAATGCCAGGGGCAGGAGGGTCAGGGTGTGCTGGAGCTGGGGGCTGGCACAGCCCCTGCCCTGCCCTCTCTGATGGCAAGGTGGGCACAGGAGTGAGGGCACCAGCCCCAGACCCCATGTGAACAGGCACCAGAGCAGCCTGAGCCTTGGCCCCTTCATATACAGAACTGCTCAAAAAATTAACCAAGCAGGAGCTTTGGCTCCCCTGTGAGCTGTGAAATACGTACAGGTCCATGCAGCACCTGTGCTCCCAAACTCCAATCTTCTCCCTTTCTCCAGGTCTGGAGAAGAACAAAAGGCACCTCGCAGGGACTGCACCCCTGAGCCCCCCCGGACCCCACACAGCCCAGGCCAGGGGCTGGAACCAACCCCAAAACCCCAAACGGCCCCAGCTGAGGAAAAGCACCCTCTGAAAAAAGGCCAAACCGCAGCTCACAAGGGCTGCAGAGTTTGTGGTTAATCACCCCTCTAGTTAAACAGCATTAAGTCCACTAAAAGAATGAAGCAACAACCTCTGAGTGCCTGGATGGGTTTTTGTTGTGTTTTGGGGTTTTATTGTTTGGTTGGTTTGGAGGTTTTGTTTGATTTTTCTTCCTTCCTTCTCTCCCAAAGGTAACACACCAAGTTTCCCACACAGCAACACCAAGATGACCTTTAGCTTTTAGGTAAACTTTTAACTTGTGTATTACTACAAGTAAAGGCTCAAAATACTCTCAAACACATCAGGCAATGTGGAAAATTGCACTAGGGGAACAAGCCCTCTGCCTCCAGGTTTTCATCTAAAATGACTTGTCTGCCACGAATGTGACACAGAAGATTGTTACTATAATAAGTGAAGATTTTCAATAGCTCCAGCTCCTGAACTCCTCCCACCCCAAATGTGAGCAGATGGAGAAAGGACAAGGGACGGGAGGAAGGAGGGGGTGAAAAGGAAAAAAGCCTTAAGTAAATAAGTCAGTCAATAAAAGACCTTTCCCTGTGCTCCCGTGCCCTCCCTTGCAAACACCATGCTCTCAAAGCTTCTTGTTCCCCCAGCTTTTTCCTGGGCACTGTCACAGCCTGTGGGGCACAGGCACTTTGCACGAGTGGGACAAAATTCTGATGTGCGTGTTCTGTGAATATTCTCACTTGCATAGCAGTTAGTTCATCCAATCATCCCACTGCTTGTTAAGCACTAAACTCTTCCCCATCACACCAAAAGTGCTCCAAACCACTGTTCTCAGGCTCTTTCCACTTTCCCCCAACAGTCTCTTTCCCTCCTTGTTTCCAAGACAGGTTTTTGGGGTTAAGAGGATTTTTACTAGAAAGAGGACTGGAATCCAAATTAACCTATTTTGGATCCAAGATACCAGTGCCTATTTCCAGTTAGGGCAAGGGCACAATCCCCAGCACTAGGACTTCACTGGATCCTCCATTTGCTGCAATTCCCAGTTACCAGGTGTGACATACTTGCTTACACAAGCCTTTTTTCTTTCAATTTGATTGCAGTGGATTATCTTCAACTGCAAATGCTGTTTTCTGTTTTGAACATTAGAAACCAGAGCCAACTCTGCAAACCCTGGGATCTGCAGCATCCTTCCCCCACGGTGCCTGTTCCCAGTCCTGACCAGTTCCCAGCCCGCAGAGGCTTTGCTGCTGAGGTGGCACCGTGTGGCAGGGGGTGACACAGAGCAGAGGGACAGCCCTGAGCAGCCTGGCTGCTGTGTGTCCTGCCCACAGGCTGATGCTGCTGCACGTGCTGCTCACAAGGCTTTGCCCCACTAAGGCCCCCGGACCCCTCCCCGGGCCACCACTGGCCTATGGTGACACCAAACCCACACTGCTCACTTCTGGGGAGCCCTCACACATTCCTCCAGCTCAGCCCCCCAGGCAGAGCACACGAGGTGCTGCACTGTCCACAACACAGACACCCTGCTGGCCTTGTCACCCTGTGCCACATGATGAGCACGTCACCCAGGTCACCTCTGGCACCACCGGCCACAGGAGAAAACACCTCCACAAGGATGCTCCTGGCAGGCCACGTGCCTCCTCTGACCACCTCTGCCTGGTATTTAGGTGATGTTCAGCAGAACTGACACTTGGTGTTTGTTCTCCTTCCAGCTTAGGTGTCTTTTCTTTATCTACAGGTAAAGAGAACACACAACCTACGGCCTGTACCGTAAGGAAAAGTGTCACAGAGCCCCAAGACAAATGCCATGACCTGACCCTTGGGATCAAATGGAAAAAGCAGAGCAGCAGGGAGGAAAAGCTCACTCCAAGTCCAGCACTGGCAGACAGGTGAGTCTGGGGTGCAGGCCACCCGTCCTGCTCAGAGTCTGTGGCCACGGGGCCTCGGGGCCACTGCAGCACGTGGAGCCTGCCTGGGAAAGGCTCCCCCAGCCCCAGGGCAGCAGCTCCGCTCTGTGAGACCCACCCGGGCTGGGCACAGCTCTGGTGTCCCCTGCACAAGGACACGGAGCTGCTGGAGCACCTCCCCTGTGGAGACAGGCTGGGAGAGTTGGGAATGGTCAGCCTGCAGAAGAGAAGGGTGTCTGGAGATCTCAGAGCACCTTTCAGCACCTGAAGGGGCCTCCTGGGAAGCCAGAGAGGGGCTGTTCCTCAGGAACTGGAGCGACAGGGCAAGGGAAGAAAGAGGGGAAACTCAGGCTGGATATTAGGAAGAAATCCTTTCCTGTGAGGGTGGTGAGACACTACAACAGGGTGCCCAGGGGGGCTGTGGGTTCATGGCCAGACTGGATAAGACCTTGAGCAGCCTGGTCTGGTGGAAGGTGTCCCTGCTTATGGCAGAGGGGCTGGGACTGAATGATCTTCCAACCCTTAACATTCCAGGATTCTATGAAATATCCAGGACTGAGATCAGCTGAACTCCTGCTTCATTTTTCAACTCTTCCTTGGGGGAAAAGCAGCAACTAATACTGAGCTGGTAGAAAAATTACCCCATATTTGATAGTTAAATAATTTTTAAACTACCCAGTTAGCTGTCACACAAATGAAGGCTCCACTTTTATAGGACTGGATATGAATGAATCCAAGGAACCCAGATAAGACAGGAAAACACCTCTCAGCTGCACCCACTGTGCTGTCAACAGCAGTGACCAGGCAGCTCATGGCTCTCTGGGCTGTGCTGGGAGGGTCTTGGAAGTAATTTTTTTTCCTGTTTTTACTACTTGAACAAACTGTTTAACTTAATGGCATTAGATCTTCTATATTTTTCATGTTAATCACATATGATATTTGTAGATCAATGAGAGAGGTTTAAATAATTTAGTATGTGACATTTTAATGTTATTTTAGCTCTCCATATGCTACCACATCCTCAGAAATGCATATGGCATACAAGTCAATGATAACACTGTGTGACATGTATTTACCCACCACAGCAATTCAAATCCCTTATTTTAATTTAGTGTAACTTAAAAACAAGATCCCATAATGCTCTTTAACTGATACACTCTCTGACATCAATTCAAAGACATTACGGGTTTTAATTTCTAGAAACATTTTAAACTAAGAGTGGTGATGGTCTTCCTTTTCCGTGGAGAACATTTTGACTGCTTACACAAGGACCTCATCCTCTGAAGTTATGCAAACTGCCCTGACACAACTGCATATGCAAAGTGAATTCCTCAGAAGAATGGAAAAAGCTGTGGTCTGTGGTTTATCTGGTTTCAAGTTTACGAAGAAACATGAAGAGTCATTTTCCAGCTCTGCTGCTGCACCTTCCCAGAGGGTTTGTACCCAGAGGTGCAGAGTTGAACACAGCAATCCCCCAGGGCTGGGCATTCACTGGGTCCCTGCAGCCTGAGCCAGGAGGTGCTGAGTGACTCTGCTACAACCGTGGTTGTCTCTTCCCTAAGGAGCTTTTGTCAAGGTTTGTTCACCTCCCACTGCTGAGCTGCCAGCCCTGCAGGGAGCAGGGGAGGGAGGTCAGGCCACCAGGGCACAGCACTGCAATATCTGCCTTGGCTACTCCTCCTTCCCTTTTCTTTTTGGGGAGGCTCTCAGACTGCAGGGACAGAGGCATGCAGAGGGAGGGGGCACTTGGCAGAGTCCCCCAGCTGAGGGACAGGCACAGATCTGCCTCAGTGACACCTCCCTGCTCTGGACCCTGCCCTGGCCTCAGTTAATGGATCATTTTCTTCCTTGGAACTCTGAACACACAAGACTCACAGGACCAAAGACTGACCATGTCCAGTGCCATGGCAGTGGTCCCTGCCCTAAGACAGCAGCAGCTCATTCTATTCCCTCCTCTTCCAGTTTCCTACAAACTCCTAAGTGTTTCTGTGGTGCTCCCCCCACTTCAGGCAACTAGTGAGCAGGGAAGGAGTCTCCTCAATAAATAAGTCTTGTGACACTGAAAAATATGCAGCCATCTAAAAGATATGCAAAGCCAAAGAGTTCTATCTGTTTATCTGCATTTCCTGCACAGGATGAGTTTTCCCTGGAGCTGCAGAGGGTTGGAATCAGACCATGGACACAGCAGTGACCAACCAAGAGGGAAGAATTAAAATAAACACATGAATCTGGAGTTGGCAGACACTGAAGAATGTAAGACTGATTACTGCACCTCAGATTTTTGCCAGAAAAAGCAAACTGCAGTATTTTACCCCAGTGCAATGAAGGTCCCAGGCTGCACCAGGAACCCGAGTGTGGTAAGAATTACAGGATGTGTTCAGTTACAAAAAGCAAGAGAGAAAATACTGCTGATCACCTTTGCTGCATATAGTTTACTTTAAAACCTGAACACCACAATTTTGTTGCTTTAACCATTTTTCTATAGGAGATGCAGGACTGAACAAAGGAATCCCGTGGCCCCAAAGGTACCAGGGGGTGCCTTTCAGTGGCCAGGCTGGACAGGGCTTGGAGCACCCTGGGACAGAGGGAGGTGGCCCTGCCCATGGCAGGTCCTTCCAACCCAACCACTCCGTGATTCTGACTCTCACACTCTCAATTCTGGCAGCTGTAGCTCCAGCTCTGAGTGTCCCAGACCTCAGGCTGCTTCCCAGGGGCTCCAGCCCCATCAGTGCTCATTTCTTGTAGCTTATTTCCACCTTTCAGGAGGAAGTCTGCAAGTCAAACAAGCCTCTATACAACACAACGTGTGAGAGGGGCTTTTATACTTGAAAAAACCCCTCACACCCAGAGTTTACAGAACATTCTATAACAGAGGTTCAGTATCAATATTTTCACATTACCCAAACAAAAAAATTTAAGATAGAGCAGACACAGCACTAATCTATTGCAAACCAATGCCAGAAACTGTCATATTTCAATGTTAAGGTAAATTGGACTTCCAATATCTCTTTTACTGAGGAGACTTGAAAGATCAATGCCAAACTGAAGTGAACTTTATAAAATGTCAACCCTTTTTTTAGGATTGTCACTGAGAACAAACTGTGTTTATGTGCTAAATTTTTATAATTATTACTTAGAAATCCAGAAAGACATTTTTCAGGACTGGTTTTCACTGTAAAATAGGTAGTGATTTCACTTCACAAAGCAAAAGGTCCTGACATTACAAACTGAGCCAATAAGCAAGAGTGCACAGAACTCCATGAGAAAATAAGCTCTACCTTACCTGATAAAATTCCCGAAGCCAATTCTTCTGTAAATTTTCTGGCTGAAAAACAAAAGACAAAAATCAATTAAGAATAACNGCCACGTCCAGGCTGCTACAGGAGTCAGGAAAACTGAAGCAGCAAAAGCACAGTAACTGCAAAGTTCTGTCTTTTCATCAACAGCCCGGCCTAGACACGATCACAGAGTGACAGAATTGATTTGTGCAGCTTTACTTCAACAATGAGACTTCTGGGTAAGTTTTGCATCCTAGTGGGGAATAAGAGCTCGGATCAGACTTTCCTCTCACAGCAGTGGCAGGAACATCCAGTATCTGTGGGAGGCAGCAGAACATACCAAACTGAAAGCCAGAGAGATGCCTCAACATCATCCCTTACAAACAGCTCCAACATCAGCAGCCAAGGGGCAGACACAGGCATGAAAGCCCTGCTCTCTATTCTCCCATCGAGTGTGTTATTTTCAAATAGCAGGATACAGCTTTGAACTTCCTACTTTACCCTGACTGCTTGTTGCACAAAGGTTTGCCACAGGTGCTGCCATGGCACAGCCACCTCCTCCTGTGAGCCTCCAGAGCCTGCAAGTGTTTGAGAAAGCTCAGGGGAAAGGCACCACGTTTATCCTGGCCTGTCACCTCCTCTTTGTCACCCCTTGACAACCCTGGAATTCAGACATCTTTGGGCAAAAAGGTGACATTTCCTCCCCTTAGGAACAATTATTTTTTCCAGCAATGCACATTCTCCATATTCCCTATGGAAGCCCCTCTGTGGGTGCAGAGCTCGAGCCTTGGCCCAAGCTCGGGGACAGATTAAATTAATACACACAGAGAACAAACATCCCCTTCCCTTGCCCTGGGCTGCCAGCACAGATAAACCCCGTGGCTGCTGGGCAGGAGGTAAAACTGACCCGTGAGAAGTGCCCAAGGGAACCTTTGTTAACAGTTTAACTCTTCCACTCGTCCTGAATGCAGTGAAATGACCCAGTGAGGAACAGACAGGGCTCTTACAACAGCCAAAGAGACCAAGCAAACCAGGAGCTGCAGCCACTTCAAGGCAACTTCAGACTGAAGTTACAAAGGGGGCACAGGACTTACTGATGGGGTTTTTTAACCACTCAAACCCAGGTATTACCTGGGAACATGCTTTGTGTATGACTTGTGTATTATCTAACCCAAAAGGCCAGATTCAAACCATCCCGAAAATAAAACCTTGGTGACTGTGACACTTCCCATTAAAGCACATTCTCTGGCACAGCTCTGATCCAGGGGCTGATATCCACACCAGAGTGTGGCCTCACTCAGTCAGCAAAGGGTGATTTCATCACAAAAACCCCCACACACTCCTCACTCCTCTTTACTTTATTTGTGACAGTCACAAGATGTCCTGGGGATCTCCTGAGTTTTAAGAATAACCCAACATTAACAGAAGTCAGAGAAGAAAGCCAAAGACACATTTGCTTGTTGTGCTTCTGCTGCCCAGCCTGGGACAAGCTGGGCATCCCTGGTTACCTGCTGTCTGCAGGAACCTGAGAATCATCTGGGTTCAATGACACCTCCAAGAGCATCGAGCCCAACCACCCTGCAGCACTGCCCCGTGTCCCCAGGTGCCACATCCACATGGCAGTCCTTCCAGGGACGGGGATCCACGCCTGCCTGGGGCAGTCTCTTAGAGCTGGACAGCCCTTTTGGTGACAGAATTTTCCCCAATATCCAACCAAAACCTCCCCTGGTGCAACTTAAGGCCATTTCCTCTTCTCCTGTCACTTGTTACCTGGGAGAAGAGGCCAACCCTCACCTGTCTCCAACCTCATTTCAGGAAGTTACACAGAGAGAGAAGCTCTCCTGAGTTTCACTACATGAAATCCTTGCATGACAGACCACAAACAGAGCATCCCTGTATCCATCCCCACCTCCCACTGGAAGAGATACAAATTCATACAGAAAACACAGAGCTTCCTAGAAAATTCCATATCTCAAATCTATGTGAAACAAGCTCACAGCAGCTACATCTGAAGGCAGACCAGGAATGTGTTTGCAGTGTGAACAGGAGTCAGCCACAAGAGACAATTACACCAAAGCTGCCAGTGGCACTCCTGCTGCCACATTTCACTCTTACAGTCTCTACCAGCTCCTGGATTTGTGAAAAAGCAGGAGCAGCCTGCAAATAGCTTCTCATGGGAGAACAGTGCTTTGTTTCTTTAAAAAGGCTTCATTTTCTTCTTATTTTAAACCCCAGCAGTCAGTACCTGGAACCCTGGAGCTACTGTGCACTAAGTCATGTGCATCAAGAACTTCAGCTCAGAATGGTCACCATCTCACCAACAGCCTGGAAAACCCACACCTGCCCCCTGTGAGACCCATCAAACTAATTAACCATGAGAGCAAAGGCTCAGGGGGAAGGGATTTACAGCAATAACTCCAGAACCAAGCCAGGTACAATGACATTAATCAGGTCACCAGGTAGGACCCTCCCCATTTCCTCCTTTCCTCCTCCTTGAAGGGATGTAACAAAAACAGCAAAGTGGCACAGTCAGGAGGTTCAGGGGGTGAGGGATGTCAGGGAGAGGTGTGGGATGTCAGGGAGAGGTGTGGGGCTGAGGAGCACTGCCCTGTGCCCTGTCCTGTGCCCTGTCCTGCCCTGTCCCAGGGGCAGCAGCACAGACACAGGGAGCAAACACAGGCTGCAGCTCCAAGGGGCTGGATTCAGCCCAGGGAATTCCAGGAAAGGTTGTTAACTGTGCCATCACGGGTGACAAGTGAGGGTCAATGGGTCACCACGGCTCCGAGTGGAGACTCCCTGACACAGGGACAGCAGGAGCCCAGTGAGGTAACACAGAGGTGCAGAGCAAGGCTCTCGTGCAGGTTCATTTCTTCTGGGATCCCACAGCCACGGGAAGGCCTGAAGAGGTGATGACAAATACCAAGTGGAGCAGCAGAAGCAGCACTGGAAGGTGCCCATGAAGCCCCTGGGCAGGCAGTTCCCAGAGGGAAGGTGCCACCGAGGTCTCGGGGCTGCCCAAGGACTCCCTGCCCAGGCTGGGCTTTGGTGAGTCCTGTGGCTGCTGTGCCCCCCCGGCCCCCAACAGCTCAGGCTGTCACCCCAGTGCTCAGCTCCCCACTGCCATGCCCTCCTCCAGCACAACCACATCCTTTCTTTCCTTTTTTACCTCTCTGTGGTACAATTCTGTGAGCCCTCTCTGCCTCAGACTCCTCCCTGCTCACCTCGTATAAATGAAACAATTTGAAGTTTTGAAGGACTGGAGATAACAATCAAGTAGCAAGATAAATTATCTCTCCTATTTTTCTGTCTAAAAATAGACACATTATATTTCATGTCTTCCAGACTTTGGCCTTCTTCCCATCCTTTCTCTCCACACTCTGTCCTTCATTAAATTATCTCATTCTTTTTGTAACGTAACAGAAATTAATCTTTTCCCTGACCTCTTCAATGCTAAATCCTTTCATACCCATTCACCAACAAACTGATCTCTCCCCAGCCACTAATCCCAATCCCACTTTATCAGCCTCCTTTCTGGCTTCCCCCACCTCCAGCCCTGCCCCAGCTGGTTGCTCCAGGTCCTTTTCCCTGCCCATACAGCAGCCTCAGCTCATGCCCTCAGAGGATTCACCACAGAGCAACAGCTCAAGGAATGGCAGGAGGAACAAAGGAAAACAAAATACTTGGGACAGATACTAAGGCTTTGTTTGGAATACCACAGAATCCTGGAATGGTTTGCGTTGGAAGGGAACATAAAAAGCCCATCCAGTGCCACCCCTGCCATGGGCAGGGACACCTCCCACTGTCCCAGGGATCCAACCTGGCCTTGGACACTTCCAGGGATCCAGGGGCAGCCACAGCTTCTCTGGGCACCCTGTGCCAGGGCCTCCCACCCTCGTAGAGAAGGATTCCTTTCTAATATCCCATCTCCCCCTGCCCTGTGGCAGTGGGAAGCCATTCCCTGTGTCCTGTCCATTCTGGCCCTTGTCCCAAGTCCCTCTCCAGCTCTTGGAGCCCCTTTAGGCTCTGGAAGGGGCTCTAAGGTCTCACTGGAGCCTTCTGTGCTCCAGGGGCCTCTCCCGAGTGCCCAGTGCTCTTCTCTCGTGACATCCTCCCTCACCCCCGGGTCACCTGCCCTGTGCCCATCCTCCTGCCTGGGAACACAGACCAGTCAGCACAGATCCCTCGGGGTTATCTGCCCACTTTAAGCTCAGGCTGCTCCTCCAGTGTGCACCAGGTTCTGCCACTCTCTGGGCTGAGCTCAGCGACACAGGACACAGCTCTGGTTTCCTCCTCCCCTTCCATCAGGCACAGTTTCACTGCACAGAGCCACAAATAGAAACCCTTCCCAAAAGAAACCCTTCCCCTCCCAACCAGCACGACTTCCAGACGGCGGCACCACATGGGATCCACGTTAAAATAACAGGACGTGTGTCCTGCCTGTGCTGCTCCCTCCAATTAAAAGCAGTTTTGACCTTTTCTTGGAATTCCGAATCCCACTAAGACCATCTCTTTTCATGACAAGTTTCCACTTGAAGTCTGTTTACGTCACACTGGTCACTGTATTGGTCAGGCTTGTAAGAAAACCCAGTCAGCTCGTGAACACATGGACACCACATGAGCTGGAAAGAGCCTGAAAACAAGCAGCTTTTCAAATCCAACATACAAGTAGTCTCTCTTCTCCTCAGTGTTTCCATTTCCTACAAAATTACACCCAACAGCCAAAAGAAAAGCTTTAAGCCTGTTGCAAAAATATATTCAGATGGGGAAGGAGTCTTTTCAACAAAAAGAAGAAAGAGAAAATATATTTAGACAGGGTAAGGAGCCTTTCATTCAAAGGAAAAAAGGAGAAAGAACTAAATCAAATGAAACTAACAGCCTGGAAAATTTCTTTTTAGTTTCATTCAGAGGGAAATGGAATAAAGACGATGAATTATAGAAAGCAGGTTCTATTTTGTGAAGTTTATTTTTAGCAAAGAATAGGCTCATTTTTTAAGCTAAAAGGAAAAAATTCTTGACTCACTTTGTGAAAGCTCACTGAGCTCCCAAACAAACCAGAGCAGCACTGGCCAGCTGGACTGTGCACAACCAACCCAAACTTCCAAGGCCTGACCTAAACGGCTCCAAGAGCCCCACGGGGGCTGAGGGATCCCTGGAACCCTGAGCTCCAAAGGTCTCCTGGCCTCCCACAGCACCACACTGGCACTGCTGCAAGGACAGACTCTTAGGGTGCAGTCCCAGGCAGGACCCCAGAGCCTGTTCATCTTTCCTTCAGAGAAAAATATTAAATACAGGCTACTTTCCCCTCCCTTTATTGTACTTGGGTTTATTTAATGAGAAGCAAAACCTTTGATGGAGGTCTGTTTGACTAGTAACAGGCTCACTCAAAAACTGCTTTCAGGTCCATCAACATCACCCACCATCACAGCTACTTCAAAGAATTATCCATGTTGGGATTTTTTGATCAAGATTTTTGATCTCCTGTATTGTCCTCAAAAGTTTACTGGCATCTTCTAGACATCTGTACTCAAAGATCCACTGGATTTAAATGTTACCTTCAGACAGATTCGTATGTCCCCCTGTTGCTGTGCTCTATCAACTCCCAAGTGAGACGATGCTGACAAAACCACCCTCAGCTGGGTACTAGGACTGTGCTGTTTTGTACCAACTTCAACTCACAGCTGGCAAACAAAAGAAGATAACCTGCATTTTCTGTTCACATTATTAGCTCACCACATTTCAAAGTGAAATAAAGACACTGAGCATCTACTGCCTGTGCTGAAGGCTCTGCTCCCAAATAAACAAAGCTGTCTATGAACTGGTGCCTGTGTGCACACAGGAGAAACCAGCACCTCTAGGAACAACCAAAACCACCTGTACCCAGACTAAGAGACACCAAGGGACAGCCCTTCCCAGCCAGGGATGCTGCAATCCCAACACAGCTCCACTCAAGCACAGCAAATGCAGCCCAAAACACTAACAAAGGGTGACCTGCACTCACAGTTCTGCCCACAGCTCAGGGAAACATCAGGAATGATGGAACTGAAGCAAGAGTGACAGAGCAAGTCACCTCTTCAAAGGAGCTGTCCTAAAACAAAGGATCACACAGATGCTCCAAAAGCAAGGCTGGGAGGGGACACCTCAGCTGAAACAAGCTCTCCTTCTTCAGCAGCTTCAGCTGACGAGGCCAATGCTGTAATAGTGCTCCAAACATCCCAAACTCCTCCAGTATCACACAGCCCTGGGAGCCTGGGGGCAGCCCCTGCAGGGGCAGAGGCCCAGCACACTCTGAGCAGCAGCAGCACCTGCACACCAAACCTCCTCTGGGCACGCAGGAGTCAAGCAAAAAAAAAGGAGTTAGAACAAAAGTATGTTTTATTAAAGAACATCTGATAGTAAAAGCATCCCCAATTGAGTTTCATTTGGGGGCTGGGATGTAAAAAGCCTCCCAAACCCTTGTGCCTGTTGGATGCAAGTGCCAGGAGAGGGTGACCAGCAGCTCCCTGCAGGCAGGGCACAACAGCAAGGGGGGGACACCACCAACATGCTGCTTGTTCAACAGGACTGGGAGTTTTCTTTCCTGCCTCAAAGAGCAGCTCTGTGTCAGGTTCTCAATGTGGATATTCAGGAGCACCTCCTGAATTCTGTGGTCATAAAAGAACAGAAAGTCCACTCAAGAATACCACTCAAAGAAAATAGGAAAGGAAAAAATAAGAAGGAAAAATCACTCATTACCAATGGAAAAAATGAAGTTTACATGACAAACTTGAAACTGGTCACCTAATTCAGCATCAACAATGCCCGCATTTAATACAGGATGATTCAGGGCAGTGACTAAAAATCTACTATTCATACAAACAACTAAATCTCAAGGAGACGTTCATGAATCACATATGATACAACTCAGGTAACACAACATTTGTAACTGTCAAGGAGAAAGATGAGAACTGCATTTCAAGTACCTTATGGTAATGGAGCTTTAGAGCCAGCACGGGGTACAGCACAGGACAGGAACTCAGCAGGACAACAGCACAGCCCTTCTGCAAGGTCTGCTCATGGTTAACCACCAGTGCCAGCCAGAGTCTTAAAAAAACATGTATAGACTCATGGAGTCTTAAAGCTCATCCAGTCCTCCCCCCCTGCCATGGGCAGGGACACCTTCCCCAGACCAGGGTGCTCCAAGCTCTGTCCAGCCTGGCCTTGGACACTCCCAGGGATGGAAGTGCTGTCACTCAACAAAACTCCAGTTCAGCAACTCATTCCAAAGACATTTATGGCCATCTCTGAGAAGGCAGAGCCACAGCACAGGTCAGAGCTCTACAAAGGGCTGGGCTGGGTGCCTGGAGGGAACAGTGTGGGGCTGTGCCAGTGTGTGGTTCCCCAGGACACCTGCAGTGACACTGAGCACCTGGAGCAGCAGCTGGTGTGTGGGAAGGAAGCACAGCAATGCAATGGGCTGCATTTTCCATGGCACAGGGACAGCCACTTCCCCTTGGGAGGAGGGGATGGCAGGGATGTGTCCCAGGGCTGCTCAGCAGGGCCCCTGGGCACAGAGCCACAGTCACTCACAGAGGGGAGTGTGAGGGGAGAAAACCCAGATACCCCCACACTGCCCCAGCTCCTTGCTTTTCACATGTGCCTTGACTGGCAGAGACTGGGAATTAGCCAACACAGCCTTAATCATTGACACAGCTCTATTTTTATAAAATACAAGCTGTTTGATGGTCTGTGAGCCAGCACATCCACACAGGTGGATTCTCTTTCCTCTGCCGTATCATTTATATCCAGTAATGTCTTACAAGGGCAACAGGGATCCCAGAGTCCCTCCAGGCAGGTAAACAAGGCAAACAAAAAAAAGAAGGAAAAGCAACCATCTCTTTTCCTTCATAATGCCACACTATCCACATGTACAGAGGAATGAAAGCCAAGTAAAGCAGTTGACTCGGGAAAGGTGCACATTTCTACATCAGCACACGCAGACACAGGGAAACCTTGGAGCCCTTTCCAGTGCCTAAAGGGCATTCCCAAGAATGCTAATGGCTAAAAGCCATTCCCGAGAGAGAGGGAGTGGCTTCCCAGAGCCAGAGGGCAGGGCGAGATGGGATAGTGGGAAAGAATTCTTCCCTGGGAGGGCGGGGAGGCCCTGGCACAGGGGGCCCAGAGAAGCTGTGGCTGCCCCTGGATCCCTGGAAGTGTCCAAGGCCAGGTTGGATCCACCTGGGGCAGTGGGAGGTGTCCCTGCCCATGGCAGGGGTGGCACTGGATGGGATTTTTATGGTGCCTTCCAACCCAAACCAGTCTGGGATATTCCAATCAAAGTCTATTCCTTCCTTAGCTAATCCAGTGTCACAGAACACGAGAGAAAAACTTCTCTCAGCACTAATGAAACTCAGCTTTCAATCATAACATTCCCACACTACAGTTAATTGAAGATACACATTTTTAGTAGAGTTAGATAACCGGTAATTTTCTTAAGGTTTATATTACATTGCACCAAGATGGAATGTCAAGACTTCCAGAATTGTTTGTGTAACAAGTAATACAACAGATCTGATGGCAACACTGACACAGGTCTAATACAGATCCAGGTACAGCCCTAGAACACCAAGTTAAACCATTTGTAAGCACCACATTTCCTGCAGGCACTCAGCACAGACACTGCTCACCCCCAGGCTGTCCCTGGGCACACACCCCACACCAGGACTGGGGTCAGGGCTGATGCCCCTGCTCAGCCCACGGGCAGGGTACTGGCACAGGGTGGCACCTACTGCTGGGTAATGGCTTACAAGTAACTGCAAAGACCAGCAGAAGAGAGGTCTGGAATCTTAACTCTCCTGACTCTGGTGAACTCCCCACGTGCTTCTAATTTAACTTCTATTACCAACATCTTATTAAAAACTTAAAGGCTCCTGGATATTTGAATAACCAGCATGTTAAGAGCATTAACAAGAGTTAATCCAACACCACACAAACTATAATTGTTAGCAAATAGCAGGGATTAACCACATTAATACACTCAAGTTTTCCATCGCTTTGTATTCTGATTTTAGAATGGCAGGGGGAAAACAGAAAAAGAAGGTAAATCAAACGTATCTGCTCTTGCACACAGACAGATAAAACAGACCTCTGGCAATATTCACACTCACAGCCACCACTGTGGTACGTCCCATGTATCTGCAGTGTTTCTTTCTGCATTTGTTTGAAATTAAATCCTTAAAAACTCCCCCCAGGTTGAGCACAGGGATACCAACAAGTGCCCTTTTAGATGTACAGGGTATGGGAACGTGCACAGGGAGCAGCAGCAGCCACACCCCCGGGGGTGGTGGGCACAGCCCAGCGAGCTGGGAGCAGTGATGCACACGGGATGTGCCCCCTGCAAGTGACCTCTGTCACCCTGCCAGGAGCTCAGCAAGCAGAGACTGCCTGCCATGCAAGGCAAGCAGGAACTTACATATGGAAAAGGAGAAAGAAAAAGAAGAATCCTTGTCTGTCAGTGACAAGAGCCTGCTCAGGAATTTGTCTCTGACCAAGTCAAAGTGAGATGTGTCGAGAGCTGCACGGCAGCATATTCCATATTGCAGCTGTACACCTACCTGTCACTGTGGCTGCTGCCACATCATTTCAGTCTGCACGTGTCCAAGCTACAACAGGCTAAAAATCCAGGCAACTTTTTGTTGCAGAGCCCCTGTGAGTCAGCAGAGACCCAGCAGTGGCAGCAGCCACTGAAGCCAATGATCCAAACACTCCTTCCTGTAGGCTGGGTTTTATGGAGGCTTGAAAACATCCCACATTTGATTAATCCTGTGGGCTGTGACAGCTGCAGGCCTTTTCACAGCCATGCTGTGCTGGCAGTGTGAAGCAGAACATCCCACAGACTCCCAGTGCCTTCCCCACAAGGAATGAACAGTGGTGGGAGCCTCAGGCCAGGCATTCCATACTGCACCTACACTGACACACCTGTGGCTCTGGGACACCTGAGCCCAACAGCTCAGGAGTAACTGCAAAGTGAGAGGCTGCCATAAAAAACTGCCTTAAATTAATAAGGTACAACGTGTTCCACAGATGAATAATAATAATAATGTAATATTATGGAAGTGCTCATGTTTGCATTGTGACCTAGAGCTCGAGAATTAAATCTCACAATGCACTGGTGTGCAGTAGCACCTATCAACTCCTCTGAGCAGCAAATGCTCTTTCCTCAAGAAGATATATCCACATTTACAAGCCACATGCCACGTGACAGGGCACTGCTCTGCCAGGGATGAAATTCCAAGCCTTTCCCAGAATCACTGGAGTCACCTGCAGGAGGAACAGGCCAGCACCATGCAGGCTGTCAGCAAGGCAGCTCTAACACCCTGTTCCACAAAGGGTTTTATTGCCAAAATACCACAGGCCCAAGACTGGCTGTGAATTTACTACCAAGCAGATCCTGGGGGATGCCAAAATACAGTTTGTCACACTAATAAACAAGCAGTGATCTAACATAAGTATTTGGTAGCAGAGGAGACACATGAGAGTTGTTTACAAGCTATTTCAGAAGTAAAGTGCTGAGGGAGATGTTTAGAAATTAATTTCTCTCTGATCTAGAGAGTAGGTTTTCAGGATTGTTATTTTTCTCTCCTCCTTGCTGCTGTGCAGGTTTCTGTAATAAATGTGTCTCTGACCAATGGCCCAACAGTCCACAAAGTTTATTTTCAGCTTTCTTCAGAGCCACCACATGGAAATGCCAACATTGTG
Organism: Calyptomena viridis; assembly: GCA_013390005.1. Lineage (NCBI taxonomy): Eukaryota > Metazoa > Chordata > Aves > Passeriformes > Eurylaimidae > Calyptomena > Calyptomena viridis. The sequence goes on from WEIV01023796.1 coordinate 135,980, forward strand.
TTGGTGCTGCCGAGCTGTACAAGTGCCATGTTCTGCAGGGCAGCAGCTCCACCTGCAAGGCTCCTGCTCACCCACACGGTGCTCGGGACAGGCAGCCAGGGGTACCAGGAGTGATCTGAAACAAGTGCCACAGGCACAGCCCCCCAGCCCCCGAGGCACAGCTCAGGGAGCCACGTGCAGCACCAGGGTCCAACAGCACCAAGGGCTCCGTGGCACAGAGTTCCCAGCACTGGAAGCCCAGGGAAAGCACCCGGTGATGCCAGGGATCAGGGGGCACCCGAGTGGTGGCACTAAATGCTGCCCCACAGTGCACTGTTTGTCCTGGGGGGACTGAGTCTCTGCCAACCCTGCCCTGGCTGGACACTGATGCCAACCCTGCCCCGGCAGGGCACTGATGCCAACCCTGCCCCGGCTGGACACTGATGCCAACCCTGCCCCGGCTGGGCACTGATGCCAGTCTGGGTCCCTGACACAGGGCTGGACACGAGTGACTCCTGGCCAGGGCAGCAGCCCCCGAGAGCAGCAGGGACCAGGAAAGCCTGTGGTGCCACCCTTGCTCAGCTCAGGGGGACAGTCTTTCCCTGACAAGTGACACTGAGCGACCTCTTCCAGCACTGTCACAACCAGGTGTCCTTGAGTGAAAGCCAAGGCTTGGGGTTTGCTCTTTACAGGAAGCATGGGGGGAACCACCCAGCCAACAAACCAGCTGAGCACAGGAAGCACTGTTGTCCTGTAGATATTACTGACACCTTGGTTGTTCAGGAGCCAAATCCTCTTCCCTCTGGCACCCTCAGATACCCCAGGACAAGGTTTAGTTGCTACAATTGCACTTAAAAAGCAGTTGCTCCAAGAGGAAAAATTTACAAAGAAAATATGTAGATGATTCTTTCTGATAAAAATAAAGTCTACAAGGAGAAAGAAACCTTCAGAGCCATGAACAACTAAAAAAAAAACAATTTAAAGCAACAAAGTCCTAAAAGCAAAACAGTTTTGCTCAATTAACAAAACATTGCTGATGCAGCTTCACGGAAGTCAAAGCAGCAGAACTGATATATGCAACTGGAAATAACATCCTCAGTATTCCCTTAAGTTCTCAGAAGACCATCAGATGTCTGGCAGAGAGGAAAGCTTAGAAAGATAAAAATTGGCAGAGCCATGTGCATGGCCCTTTACAAAGTGTTTCATCCAGTCAGCTCCAGCAGAAGCAAACTCTCAAATGAAATACATAAATACTTCCCTGCTGCTTTTAAAACAGATGTACATTTAAATGTGGTACTGATATTCATTTGGAAACCTAACTATCAAGCAATATTGAAACAGTGATTTTAGATGCCTAAAATGCCGATTTCTTCAGATCTTTGAGTATATAAATCATAAGGACTGTATTTGGACCCCAATTACAGAAAAAAAGAGCCTCTTGCTGTACAGATCTCTTCACGTAAGGTCCTTGGGCATAAAAACTGGATTTACAGTCAGTGTTTCTGGTCTCAGTCAGGATTACACCTTCAAATAATACATCCGGGCTCTGTCCTCATGTTAATGGAAAAACAAGCAAAAAACCCCAAACACAGTATGTTTTGAAAGTGAATGTTTTCCTGCTCCCCCACCCATAAGAAAAAAATGCACGTTATAGTATAAAATGGAATTTTAGCAGCTTTCGTGAAAGAAGAAAATCAAGAAAGAACACATAAGCTGAAACAAAGAATATATTCCAAACTCTGTTTTGTGCAACATTACATTAATTTATGAGGTTACTACAGTGTCAAAAAGGCAGCACTGGTGGGAATTCTGGAATTCCAGCAACCCTTCCTTGCAGTGAGCACCGACAGGCAGGACCTCAGCAGTGCCCTGTCCAAAACTGCACAGAGCAGGGCGGGCAGCACCCTGAGAACACCCCTCCTACCTGTGCCCACACGGAAGGGAAAGCAGTTCTCAATGCCCAAATCCTCTGGGTAAGGGGGATTTGCAGAGAGCTTTCCAAGCAAAGCCTCCTGTTGTGGGGGAGAGGCAGAAGTGAAACTCGCTGCTGTCACTGCAGGGATCCTGCCCTTCCCACTTCCCTTCCGAGCACCAGTTCCCACAGAGGGCAGTGGGCAAAGGCCCAGGCAGTGGCTGATGCCCACCAGCCCCCTCTGCCCAGGCCAGTGCCCGTGCAGGGCAGGGCCAGCTCCTCACTGGGATGTGCCTCTGCTCTGCTCCCAGGTCCCCCAGCCCCTCTGCAGGTACAGCCAGCCCTGGGTGAGGACCCACAGGTTCATCCTCACCTGCCACAGGTGTCACACGTGAGCTGGACTGGGGGACAGGGTGGCAGGAGCTGGGGAGGTCTCTGCCCACCCTGCTCCCAGCAGGTCCCCAGTGCAGGCACTCAGGGATGTGTCCAGGGGCAGGAGCATTCCCAAGGATGCAGCCCCTCCGCTCTGACACTCCCCAGTGCCCAGGCCTCCTTCACCAGGCACCACTAAGCAGCCCCTGGCTCCTCGGGTTGCTGTCTGAGGAGGATTAGGGAATCCTGACCTTCCTGCAGCAAGGAGAGCTTCCATTTGCTCTGAAGGAGGAAAAACCAAAGACAACCCATGTTTCTGAAGCCAGAGCTACAGGGTAAGCTAAAGGGAAGCAACTAATTAGAAAGCTGACTCTCTTATAGACAAAGTCACATCCCCTGGTGTCTTATCCAATTCTCAGCACTTCAGGAGGTGCTGAGGAGCAGGATGTGCCCCCTGGCCCAGCAGATCACACCACAGCACCCGGGTCAGACAGGAGTGTGTGTGTGCTCAGGGACCTGGGAGAACTGGAACAAAACCAACACCTGCAACAATCTGGGAAAGTTCAGGTGAAACAGCACAGAACTGTGCTTTTCTCTGGTTTTAAAGACATCGTTGCAGTTTACTGAGACAGGACAAAATGTGACTCAGGAAAACCAGAACATTTTGTACAGAACTTCATTACTGGAATATTCACCTTTTACAACCTGCTCCCCACATCAGGCAGTGAGTGATGCAAGTGGAGGCGGCTGGAAACCCACTGCTGTTGCAACATCACTTCTAAAAGCCCGAGAAGACACAGATCCCCTCGGGACACAGGGAGGGGGAGATGTGCCCCTGCTGCACCACTGCCCCCATGTCCCCTGGCCACGACCAGAGCTGCCACCACACACCCCGGCTACCAGAGGGACGAGAACACATGCAAACCTTGCCGAGCTCCAGCCCTGCACCCCAAAGGGGCTCCTGTCCCCGGGCAGGTAGGGCACGTGCCCAGGTGTCACCCCCGCACCACACGGTGGCAGCCAGGGCTCCTCGGGGCTTGGCACAGCCTTGTCCACAGAGGGACAGGCTCGGCCCTTCGTGGCTGGGTCCCGACAGACGGGCTATTTATAGAGCCCTAACAAGGGAGAGGAAAACAGATCCCATTCCCTGGGGAGCACATCTGCCGCCACTGCCCTGCCGTGTGCAAAAACCCGATTTTCCATCCTCGGCAGAGCTGCACAACCTCGCAGGGGTTCTGTGGGTTCTGGGCGAGCACCAAAACTTGGCTCTGAAACGGTCCCGTTCCTACCTCCCGAGACAAGGGCTCAACTCCTGCCCAGGAGCACAAAGGAGGTGGTTACAGAGGAGAACAAAATCTTTCCTAGGGGTATAAACTGTCCAGGGTTTTCATCTTGCCTTTTCCACCATTAAGTTCAAAGTAAAAGTCAACTCTGCTGTGGGTGCGTTTCCACAGGAAATCCTGCCCCTCGTTCACTCTTATCCCTACAGAGAACTGCTTCCTTTGGCGTGAAAGGCTCCTGCCTCCAGCCCTGTGCCACAGCGAACGCTGTTTAACCCTAAATATAGCTCTGAAGGAAGGAAGCCTCAGGCAGACAGCAGCAGCAGCGTCAGCAGGGCGGGATGGCGCCCGGCTCCGAGCCGCGCTCTGCTCACACCAAACCTGACATCGCAGCTTCTCTGGCTTTGAGCAAAATCGACCACTGATGAAAATAAATCGTAAAAAACCAAACCAACAAAAGCGTGCACAGACCAGAGACACCCTGCCAGCATCCCAGCCCCACGGGATCCTCCCACTGTTCCTCCTCACGCTGATGGTTACATTCACTTGATGCATTTCATGTTTTCAAGCACAGACTTTGCCCCACACCTTAACTCTGGGAGGTCCCTCGCGCTGCACAGAACTCAGCACACAGCACCTGGTGTCCCCTTCTGTCACCCCCCACACTCCCAGCCCCCCAAGTTCCTCAGCCCGGGCATTCTCAGCTTTTCCTGGGAAAGTGAAGCCTTGTTCCTAACAATCACACACCACCTCAGGAGTTTGTGTGTCCAACCCCACATGTGAACCCACAGCATGGGCAGTGACACCCAATTCCAGTGCTGCCTTCAAACCACTGTGCTGTCCCATACCCCAGGGCACCAGTGAGCCACAGCCTGTCCCAAACTGGGAGTCTTTGGTTACTCCCCCTCAAACAGCTGGCTGGGAAAGGAGGATGCAGGAGTTTGGCAGCACACCAGCTCTTGTGCTGGGGCTTCCCAGCAGGTACCACAGCCCGGCTGATGCTCCAGCTCCTGCTTGGGGCACCATTCCCACTACTGTTCCCAGCCCACTCTGCCTCTGGTTGCAGAGACCTTCCTTCTGGCACAAACTCCCTCCAGCCCAACCCTGCAGACACCTCCTGAGCTCCCACACCTCCAGCCCAACCCTGCAGACACCTCCTGAGCTCCCACACCTCCAGCCATGTATGTCAAGATCCCTCAACAAGAAAATCAAAGCTCACAGAGTGCATTTCTTGTGTAAATTAAATGGCTACTTAAACTCAAAGCGAAGATCCAGTCCAAAGTCTTTGCTTTGGCCCAAAGAAGTGCAATCAAGGTTATCCAAGTACCACCAGAGGTCCAAAAAGTACAGCTCAATTTGTTCCCTGGTCCTACTGCATATGGATAAATAAGCCCCCTGTAGCTGGGAATACAGGACAGGTCAGTGTGTGAGGCAGCACTCCCAGCACAGCCCCCTCTGTTCAGGGCATCCTCTCCCCCCAAACCTGCCACTCCGACCCCACACTCACCTCCTCCTGTCTTTATAGACAACATTAAAAGAAGAAAAAATAAAATAGCTAAGTGTTGATATGCATTTATCCAATTCCCATTTGTCTCCCAGTCAAGCTCTTCAAAACCTGTTACACTTAACATGACAAACTACATTCCATAAGGATCTGATTTTCACAAAGGTCTGTCCTGGGACAGAGCAAAAATGTCTCCTGGCAAATCCAGTGTGACAGCAACCAAGAGAGGAAGCTTTGGCCAAAACCAGCTGACCAAATCAAGCAACCAGGAGTCAACCTCCCACTATTGACACAGAATGTCCTGGGAAGGCTGAGGAAGCAGGGGGGTTTCCATGGAGTCAGGCAGCTTATCCACAAAACAACAGTGTGAACAGAATGTGAAGTAAATGAAGAGGCAAGACAAGGGGTGATCTGTGACAGACCCAAGTGACCTACATGTGCACAGCCTGGACAGATGTGACACACACAGGACAACCCCTCCACAGTCACCAGCTGCAAACCAACAACATGAGCAAGTCAGGCAGCAGGACTGACCCCAGGGGCAGGGGATTAGTGTGGTCATGCCTGAGCCTGAACATCATCTGCACTGGGTTGGCAGAACCACTCCCATGGGACTCCTGAACATTCTCGGGCTCAGGGAGAAGGTGCTGCTGGCAGAAAGCTTCACAGAAAGAAGGGAACAAAAGTGACCAGGCTTAGCAATATACAAAACCACAGGTAAAGGAAATAAGCAATATACATGCAAAGCACCTAGAAGTGTTTTCCCTCAACTTACTTAATTGCTCTCAAAACCCACCTACAGAATTATTCACAAGACACAGCCAGGAACAGAGACTTCCTATTTAGAAGTTACATCTCTGGAAAGGTTCTTTCTTACTGTAACCATTTCTCACTCAGATAAGAGACAAGAGAACAGCAAGTGAAATGATGCTGTATACATTTCCCCAGAACTACTGAACTCTTCCAAACCTACTGTACATAAACAGTCTGGCACAGTGGACTCAAATAAGCACATGCTTGAAAATTAAAATGCAAGCTAAGTACTGCAAGAACACATACTCTGAGTCCTGCTTATCTGTCATGTTTCAGAGAAAATCACTCCTCCTTGTAACACAACATTCACATCCACTGATGCTGACAAGACAGAATTTGAGAGGAACAGAGGGAGGACATCTTCAGTTGAGAAACTTATTTTCCATCTGCAAAAACCTCCTATAATTAGAAGCAAGAGCATGTCCACCACAGGGATGGAGCCCCAAGGGGGGGGTGACTCCATGCCAGCAGACAGTTCCCACTCCCCCAGGGCAGTCAGGAGCTGCTGTGCTCACACTGCTGTGGGGTCAGACAACCCTCCTCCAGGTACAAGAAAATTCACACACACAAGCACTAACTAAGCACAAAACCCAAACTCCACAAACATTCCATGGACACATTTATTTGAGCAGTGAAACCCAGGCGTGGGCATCGCCAGCAGAAGCTTCTCACCAGCAGTGCCAAAATCCAGCCTTGTCCATGGCTCCAGATACTCAAACCCACTATGGAAAATGTTGTATATTTAAACCTAACTATTCAGAGATATCCTGTTTGCAGTGAGGTAACACCTCTATTTTTCTCTGTCACAAGGAAGTGAACTTCACCTAGTATCAACATTCCTCTCTGTGCTGGAATGGCTCTTTTCCTGTTTAGGAAAATGGGCTTCGGGCTCCAATTAGGCTCTGACAAAAACATAAGGACAATNGGGGGGGGGGGAAAGGTGTCTGTAACAACTATCAAACTGCTCACCCTTAAACTCTTAAGCTCTGATTTTAGTAGTAGTTGTAGTTGTAGTAGTAAACTCTTAACATTCTAAGTTAGAGCCTGTTTTGCTTGTGTGAAGTAGTTAATAAACAGTTGCTTGTAATCCTTATCACAAAAGTCGGAGGTTTTTTTTTTCCCTTCTCTGAGAATTTTAGATCTATGTGTGGGCTCTCGGCTTTTAGCCAGAGTCAAACCATGACAGACAACCTTATCGACTTTTTCCCCCTGAAATTTTTTCATCTTTTTGAAACATTCCAAGTGAGTTATAGCACTGGGAAAAGCCACCTCGAGTTTCCTCTGACCCCCCCAGAGAGATGGAACTGCGCTGGACTCGCTGGGTACCACGGCCTGAGGATGCACTGAGGGCAGTGCTGCACATCTGGGGACACACTCAAGGACTGCTGTATGTGGTTTTAAATGCTTCTCTGGGACAGCTCTGGAAACATGTATTTATGCTGCAACATGTTAATTTTATAAGAAAAGCAAGAGTAAATAAAACTCAAATTCAGGGTTGGGAATTAAGACTATCAACACAGTTGCCATTCCCTTGGTCTGGAACATCCCTCAGGCTGGAGCTGATGCCTCCTGACACGGAGAGGGCCCACAGGGGGGGGAGAAGAGAGGCTGCCCCTGAGGAACCACCACCCTCTGGCAGCCCCTGCAGGGACATGGCCACTGAACAGGGCTCCAAGGCCAGGGATGAACTCACAGGACTCAGCTCCTGGATAACCAAGGACAACGTCATTTTTTTTTCTAGAGGGAAAACATTCCTGCAAATTAGCATGAACAATTCAAAATCACAGAGAATAGTGGGAAGATTTGTAAAACAAATACACCATTGCACCACTACATCAGGCATTTTAGGTTCACTCTGCTGAGTCTCTCCCAAAGGCTGCAGGCTCAGAGAGAGCCTTTACAACAACTCCACTGCAACAAAGCAGGTCTGAACTGACTTTATTCACCCATCTCTCTCTCTCATCCTCCCTGATCCCAAGGCCCAGAGCTCAGGAATCAGGCACACCAGGTGATGGAGAGCAGGACATGAGCCAGTCCACACCACTAGACTGGGGTATCATGTCTCACTGCCAGGCACATGAGGAGATAGCACAGCCAAACATGGTATTCTCCTCTGCCTTCCCTCCTCCAGGGGTTTCCCTAGAGGTGGGCACAGTGCTGCCCTGCTTGCAGCACAGACACAGCAGAAAAAGGTGTGTTTTCAGATTTGCCAAGAGTGCTGCATCTGCTGGACTGTCCTCTGAGCTGGCAGCCCCCCGAGATCACAGGTATTGTTTTAGACAACACAAGGTGCTTCCCATTTCCTGCAATATCAGATTGCACTCACCCACAGAAGTGGCAACATCACACTATATTGAGATTTTTACTGTACCACACTTGTCTACACTGACAGCCTGTTCTCCACCTCAGGGCACCAACACAATCTACAGTCCATTCCAGAGGAAAAGAGTTATGGAAATTGTCAAATCCTACAGCAAAGACTTCACCATCACATTTAGTTTACACAACAACAACTGTTTCTATCTTTAAAACAGCTTTTGGTTTTCAGGGTGAGCTCAGCACGAAAAGCTCGGTGTCTCACAGTTCCAGCCCTGCTGAACTGACATTCCCCAGCCCTGTCCTGGGTCACCAGTGTCCTGTGTGGGGCAGGGCCAGCCACACTCAGTGTCCCCCCAAAACCCACACAGCCCCTGCTCACAGAGGGACAAGGAGGAGCTGTAACAGGTGATCTGAACACTGACCCAAACTTCAGATCCTCAGAAGAAATGGAATTCCCTCCCCCAAAACATAAGGCCTGCACTTGACTGGCAGAATACTTTTTTATGCATAAAGCCAAATACAAGTGAGGGTGTTGTAAAAACCAGCTGAAGGAGTGAAAATTCTTTTTCTACTCTGTTCTTAAAGTCTTTTTCTATGCCCAACTGGCTTCTGTTTCCCTCAAGTTTTCACACAAATATTTTCCAGTTACACAACATTTACTCCTAATTACAATTACAGGTAACTAAAACTAACAGTAATTATTTATTAATGCACTCATGGTTAGTACCTGGTACAAACAGGCTGTCATATACCTAATTCTGTATCTCTCATTGAAACTAAAAATGTTTGGTACACTGGAATTGGCTACATCCTTCCTGGCATGTTGTCCAACTTCAGAGGTCACCCCAGCCACATCAAAGCAGAAGTCTCAAGCTTTCTCCTGAATTCCACAGCAAAACATCAGTTTTTCACATTGCCTTTTTGGGGGTTCAGGAGCTCAATTTTCCACCCAACCTGCCAGCACAGACTCGTGTGACAAGAACATTGTGAAAGTGCTGGCACTGGAGCTTGGTGTTAGCTCACCTGCTCTGCCACTTACTTTATTTTGAGAGCAGACAGCTTGAAGTCACAGATCAGTTTAATACATCCACAGTAGATCATCTCATTTTCAAGCGTAACTGGCCTGTCAGAGATCCTTCAAGGCAAACCAAAAATCTGCACACTATTAAAACTTCATTTTCCTGCCACCCTCCAATTTCCAATCCCTAATTAACAGAAGGGTGTGAGCCATGGGGATCATTTCACAGTACAAAAGGCAGTAAATGATGAAGCTGTGACCACTGTGAGCTCTCCAGAGCCACCAGCCACAGCCCTAACCAGGAACAGGCACGGGACCAGGAATCCCACCGGGCTCAGGAGACCGAGGGGACTGTGATAACTGGGTGACTGTGGTAACTGGGTAACTGTGGTAACTGTGGTAACTGGGTTATGTGCAGTGTCCTCTAAGCCCTGCAGCCACAGTCCCTGGGCCTGCTCTGTTCCTTGGCCCGGCCCTGCCCCGGGTGCTGCTGCCGGGGGGATTCCAGGGGCCATTCCCACCCCGGCAGCACAGCTCTGACCAGCACCTCCAGACACCTGTGTGCAGCTCTGCAGCCTGCACAGCTCAGGATGAACCCGAGAGGTTCACAGCCAAAGCCCAGTCGGGGTTCCCTGACCACCCAGCACCCTGGGCCTTGGTTCTCCCCCTCCCACCCAGACGAGCCATTAGTGAAGTGCCCACATTCCAAGGCTCTTGGTTCTCCCCCTCAGCTGTGACTTTTACACTGTAATTACATGTACAGCCTGCTGACAGGAGTGTGTATGGGCAGATTCTCAAACCCCAGACAGACCCATAGCACACAACAAAATTAACCATGAATACTTGGCTACAGACTGGGAGAAATGGTGCTCGGCCACTGGCTCAAACCAAGCTGGATTCCAGTTAGACTGCACTCACCCCAAAGGAATGCTAGCCATATATATATATCTAGGGGGGGTATATCCATGTCTCTCTGTATCTACCTCCTATGAGGAATTAAAGTCCTTGAGGTGTGGCTCTGGCACTGGCAGCTTTGAGTGACACTTCTTGCTATAACAGCAAGACAACCTGCAGGGCTGCCCCAATTAACCACACAGTGGGGACACCCTGAGACCATGCAGTTTACAGGAAATAAGTGGAAACAAGTGTGTACCAAAACCAGCACTGCCAACTCCAAGGTGAAGATTCCACTGACCTCTAAAAGGCGAGGAAGTTGACAGGGTCAAAAGTTAATTAAATCCATTTTACTTCCCATTATCTGTCATTCTAGGCTGGATTTTATATAGTTAAAGTATGAGCAGGAAAGGTCTAAGAGCATCATTCCACATTTCCAAAATGAAATATTTTCATTTTTTAAAAATTAAAAAATATTTTGTTAGTATTTTTAAAAAGTAGAGTTTCCTAGAAAACTTAGGTAACTATGGATTTTTTATTTTTAAATGCTTCATTCACAGTTCCAATATAACCAGGGATAAAATCACTTCCCTTTGTAGCCTTAAAACCCCAAATCCAGGTTAGTCAGGAAATGCCCTCCCTTTCCAGCAGAGGTGACCCTGGAAGCAGCCCTACACTTCCAGAACAGGAGGACACTGTTAGAGCAGGAACCTGCTGTCCAGAGCTCCTCAGTGGGGCTGTTCAACACATCAACTATTAACAGAAAGGAGCAGTGAGGGAGAAAAGCCTCATTGTTCCACACTGACCAAATCTTGCACCTACTGTAAATATGTTATCAAAGACTGCACAGCACAGCAGGGAGGAGGTGCAGTCTGTGTCCTGTGGAGATATGCAAATGTCTCATTATGATTTCACTTCCCTTTCAGAAGCTCTCACATCCAAAAGCATCCCTTCCTATCAATTTCTTGTTGACAAAACAAGGAACAAAACCCAGATTATTTCCCCTTACTGTTGATAAGAGTCTGCAGGATCTTCTCTGAAGGAAGATGCACCCCAGCCTTGACACAGGTATTTAACCCACATGGTCAGACTGGAGCTACTCCTAACACTGCTGCTCAAAGCAAGTAATTCAAGACCACTGCTCCCAAACCACGTTACTTGCTAAGAGGGTACAGAAGTGCAAAGACAAGGTGTTTTTAACTGAAGACTGCAATATCTTGGAAGTCTTAGTGCATTAAATAGACATCGCCACCATAGAAAATAAAGCAAATATAGCAATTAAATAATAAAAAGATCAAGGACTTGGGCTCTGAATCCATTGCTTTTGAAGCATTTTAACCTGCAATTCACTCTGCCTTACCCAATATACAGTATTTTCCACAGAGACACAAAGCACTTAAACCTTAACGGTGGCCAAGGCGAGGCTGGAACAGGCACTGAACTTACAGGTCAGGCCTTGAACTGGTTCTTTGAGTATCTGCCTTTCCCAAGCAAACAGCTTTGTCATGCTGTGGATGAACCCAGTGGCACCAGCAGGAGAGCAGAACAGGGAATTCCAGCACACTCCACTCAGGAAGACAGGGAAACACAAGCCATGAAAGATCCCCAGACCTGGCTTCTGGTTTTCCTTCAAGAGCATTCATTACCAAACACTTCCCTCACTTACTTCAGAGCTCATGAAATACTTGTGTTTTCTCCAAGTCCTCAATTCCACTCTCCCAGCTGGCACCAGGCAGCTCATCCTGCCCTGGGCACTGGTCACCACCCACTCAGCCCCACTGCCCATCACTACCCCTTCCCTCGGGCCGGGGGGGATGGGGGTCCCACTCTGCCCACGTGCAGTGTGAAGGTGCCAAGGAGCAGCCACAGGGCACCTTGGTCATTTCTGCCCCTTCCCACCACTGCCCCCACAGCAGCCCAGCCCTGCCTCACTCACAGAGCTGGCCCAGGCTCTTGGGCCACCAAAAGCCACCAATATGGATTTTCAGCTGGGTGGTGGGGAAGAGACAGCTTGGGGGTAATGAGGACACCTGCCCTAAAATGCCCCTATAGTTCGTCCAGTGTCTTCCTCTAGAGAAAGTCCCATTTCTGTCACAGTACCCAAAACCAGATCAGAAAAAAAAAGAGGTCCTCAACAGTACACTAATCACAGACACATATCTGATGGAATCCTACAGGGAAAACAGGAAAACACCTGCCTGGCCTTACCTAACTGTGAAAACCCTCTGAAGTTCTGATTTGTTTGTCAAGGCATTCCCCAGGTGAGGACCTGCACACTGAACAGAGCCACCCAGATCCACCTCCCTGCTGCCAACAGGGATTCCCAGAGGAGCTGCCCCCGTGCTGGGATGTGCAGCCACTGCAGAGGGACACTGTGGGACACAGCAGGCACACATCCTGCACAGACCCCCTGCAGCAGCACCACCTCAGCGTGGCTGCCAAGCCCCACATCCAGGGGCCGTCGGATGGGCCCAGGCACCTCTTGGAGGCCATTCCCTTGCACAGTGCCCACTGTTCTGTGCCAGCCTTCGCTGCTGGGTGCTGCCATGCCTTCTAGTTATTTGCTCCCTGGTACATGTAGCAGCATCTCCTCACCCAGCTTTGGTAGAAGAGCACAAGGAAGACAAACGTAACAGTGACAGCTCTGGGGTCTGTTACTACACTGAGAGTCTGAGCTTATAACATCATTTCCTAGCCATGGTAACAGCAGAGAGCCTGCAATGTCATCACCCAGCAGGCAGCTCATGCCCAAATCATTTCTGATCCTGCCATACGTAAACCTGAGCTCTGCCACAGCTAAAGCCAGCACAAAGCCTGACATTCTGCACAGAAAGTTTCGGTTTCACTGTCCTTTGACTTTCTTCTTCACTTCCCATGTTAGATTTAAATCACAGAAAAGCTTTAGTAGGAAAAGCCCTCTCAGCCCATCAAGTCCAACCATTCCCCCAGCACTACCAAGCCCACCACTAAACCATGTCCCCAGGTGCCACATCTACATGGCTTTTCAACACTTCCAGGTGTCTTTTGTCCAGACTGCTAGCTCTGGAACAGTATTTATTACAGCAGTATAAAACTAAACCTTAAGAGCAGCAGAAGCATCCTTGCTAAACTTACTCACTGGGACTCAGCTTTACCTTCTTATTGTGTCATACACAGACTTCTCAGGTACTACTGAGAAATAATGCTAAAAGCAATCCCTCAGAGCAACAAGACCAGTCCTTGTATTAGAGAGGACGTTTCACCTTGAAAACACCCCGAAGTGTACCTGTTTAAATGTTGCTAAACAACCACAACACCATGGCTGAGGGATCACTTCAAACTTCCCAGGCCGGCTGCTGGCACAGGCTCCTCTCCAGGACATCCTTGGCCAGGGCCAGGCCGTGGCTGGGATGCACCCGGGCCCCACCAGGGAGCACCAGGGACTGCAGAAGGCCTGGGCTGGCGTGGCCATGTCCCCCAGCCACGGCTGCACTGCAGGGACAGTGCCCAGGCCAGGGGGGAACAAGTGGCCGTGGGCAGAGCCACCCCAGTGCCACTGGGACCTGCTCCACCCAGGGCTCGGCAGGGAGGGCTGGAAGGCCCTGGCAAGGCTGGGATCCAGAGCGCTCAAAGCACAGGCACGGAACTCCTGCCAAGATTTTGGTGATGCCGCTTTGGCCCCTGTGCCTCCCCAGCTGCTGCAGCTCAGTCAGGGAAGCTAAAAATACTTGGCTTTCTAAAAATCCCTGTTCCATATAAGGCAGAGCTGTGGTTACCACAGAGATGGCACCACGCAATCCCCACGGAGAGGGAGGTCACTCTACGTCACCAGGACTGCACGGGGCCCCGAAATAACCTTTGGGTGGAGAGCAGAGCAGGGCTGTGCCAGGCTCACCTCCACCCAACACAGCTCCAGAGCTGCCCCAAGAGGGACCAGGGAGGAGACCCCCTCCTTCTACAGCAAACCCCCACAGAAACCTCCGCTTCATGTTCCAAAGTGCTCCATAAAGCATCATTTGAGTGCCAATTCATTCACATATGGCCTTGCTTATAACCAATCCTGATGGACAGGACAACTATTCGGAACCCACTTCATTTCCTGTGTTACTGTTAAACACAGCAATCCCCCAAAGCCAGTAACACTGCAGGCACACAGAGCCCTGGCAGTGCCTCCAGGCTCCCAGCAAATCCAGCAGGCTCTGCTGTTCCTCACAAAACAAAGCTGAGCCTGCTTTGAATCTTCCAAAGCCCAAAAAGAAAATGTCACTGGGTGTGTTTCTAAAAGATTGTCCTATTTTAGTATAAGGGATTGAAAATTACAGTTCTACTGCTCCATTGATATATGAACAGCATGAAAAATGCTAAGAGAAAAGATGGCACAGTGTAAAAATGAGGACACCTATGAAAGATACCTAAAGAAAGGGGGGGGAAAAAAAGGAAAAAATATCCCTGCATGGAACACTTACCAAAAAATTATCATGGTAATACATTCCCTGCACAGCTTTACATAAAGTTGGGTATTTCAGCCATCAGTAAGAGATATTAAGATACCAGGCAACAAGGTGGTTTTGAAATAATAAACCATCACCCTTCCCAAGTACATCCTCAGTATAAAAAGCAAATGAAAAAGTAAAGAAAAAAAAAGTATACAAAGCCAAACCCCTCTCCTCAAATCCAGGACCCTCAGCAGCCAAGTGCTGGATCTCCCAGGTCAGATCCCTCTGTGTGTCCTCACACAGATGGTGACAGAGCCCTGAATTTCAGAGAAGGAAAAATAACATCTCCATTTACTGGACCGCGTTTTAAAAGACTCATTGATTTCAAGAGACTTCAATCAGTCCAGTTTCAGAGAGGTAAATCAATAGCAATAGTGGCAACCATTTCAATAAATTCCTCCAGCATAAAAAGCTCACTTTTCCTCATTTACTCACATTTATTCATGCAGAGGGAAAAGGGAGGAAAATATACAATCATGTGATGAATGCCTGAGAAGTCTGCAAACACTTGACTGGATATTCTGTGCATAAGAAAATGAGTAAAAGTTTTCCCCTTGCACTTAAAAAGTCAGAGTTGGCAAACACTGGAACAAGTCCAGAGGAGGCCACTAAGTTGATCCCAGGGCTGGAGCCCCTCTGCTCTGGAGCCAGGCTGGGAGCGCTGGGAATGGTCACCTGGAGAAGAGAGGGATCCAGGGAGACCTTGGAGCCCCTTCCAGAGCCTAAAGGGGCTCCAGGAGCTGGAGAAGGACTTGGGACAAGGGCTGGAGGGACAGGACACAGGGAATGGCTTCCCACTGCCAGAGGGCAGGGATGGATGGGATACTGGGAAGGAATTCCTGGCTGTCAGGGTGGGAGGCCCTGGCACAGGGTGCCCAGAGAAGCTGTGGCTGCCCCTGGATCCCTGGAAGTGTCCAAGGCCGGGTTGGAGCCACCTGGGATAGTGGGAGGTGTCCCTGCCCAGGGCAGGAAATGAGATGAGCTTTAAGGTCCTTCCAACCCAAACCATTCTGTGATTCTGTGAAACACTGAATACAGGAGTACAAACCAGACTGACACTTTAAAGCTGGGTCACACCTGCTTGTCTGCCCCCTGAAATTCCCCTGCACAGGGGAACAGTTAACTCTTAGACCAGGAACACTTTTAAGTGTTATTTCTTTGCTCAGCTTCCCAATGGCTCCCACACTGCCCACAGCAAGTGTCACTGCTCCCAAGAGGTAGAGCCCAGGTTGTCTTAAAGCCAGCACCCAGAACCAGTCAGTAAATCCATTCTTAATGGAAATCTTCAAATTCATCTCATACCTGATACCAAATAGCAAGTTTTAATATAATGCTGCATGGAGTTTAACAGGCTTCAGGGTTTCTGAAGACTCTACAATCCAGCAGTTCTGTGTCTGTTAGGTTTTCATCCTTGAATAATTTAAACAGGCAGACTCCGTCTCTTTCTCTTTTTTTTAAAGCATTTCTCATGCCTGTCAGTGCATATGAAGCTTCCACGACAGCTTTCACAGAGTTCAAAAGGAACCACAAGATCTCAGCTGGGCTGTGATAAATTTCACCTGAATTCCCACACACTGGCTGCAGGACTTACAAATTAAATATTTCTATTCTCAGCAGATTATATTGTTGAGAGAAAACAGATGCCAGGAGAGCTGGAAGCATCATCACTGCCAAGGACTGCTGCATGCCTGGGAATTAATTAGGTGAGACAGGAATGAAGATGATGGTATAAAACAATCCACAGACTCCGCTGCAGATGAAGAAGAGAAACAGGGAAGAGCTTTGCAAAGCCTGTCTGCTGGCACACCTGAAATCGAGCTTAACCCCAGAACTCATGACTAAAACATGCTGGCCAGGCATCTGAGAAACAGCACATGAGGAGCGCTGGGAAGGGCTGGAGGGACAAGTGGAATCTGCTTTTCCCTTCGCACATTTTTATCCTGCCAGGTATCCCCCGCACTGAAAATGCTTTAATTGCAACACACAGGTCCAAACAAGGATCCACCACTGCCAGCTGTCTCCAATTCCAACCTCCTGGTCAGCCTAAGAGGCACACACTTACACACACACACACTTGATGAAGGCCACCAGAACCCAGTAAAACCCTTACACTACACTGTACAACTTGGTGTGCAGTTGTTAAGCAGCTGTCCAAGGAGGTGGTTCAGGCACTAAGGAGTCCCCACTGCAGGCGGCTGTGGGTGCAGTGGCAGCAGCCTGGAGGCACAGCTCACATCCCTGGCTGGGGGTGCAGGGGCACAGCTCACATCCCTGGCTGGGGGTGCAGGGGCACAGCTCACACCCCTGGCTGGGGGTGCAGGGGCACAGCTCACATCCCTGGCTGGGGGTGCAGGGGCACAGCTCACATCCCTGGCTGGGGGTGCAGGGGCACAGCTCACATCCCTGGCTGGGGGTGCAGTGGCAGCAATCTGGAGGCACAGCTCACATCCCTGGCTGTGGGTGCAGTGGCAGCAATCTGGAGGCACAGCTCACATCCCTGGCTGGCACTGCAGTGGCAGCAATCTGGAGGCACAGCTCACATCCCTGGTGCCTCCCCCCTGAGCAGCCCCAGGAGAGGCTCCCGAGGAGCGTGGGAACACAGTGGCAGAGCCCCAGCCACACACAGCCAGGCCTTCACAGCCACTGACGCACTGGGAGGATTTTCACAGACCACTTTGCAGTAATTACTACAGTCTGAGAAGAAAGTCTCATTTCAGTATCTGAAAAAAACCATATTAATCTCCCATACATAAAGGTCTCCTCAAACCCCTAAAGGCTTTGCTAAGCACAATTGTTAATATTTTGTATGTCTGCTTTGATTATATTTGACATAGTTTCCATATGGAAACTTACACTAAATTTCATCAAGAGCTTTACTTTGTTTGAAACATCAATCCATCTAACGTAATAAATATTTGCAGATATAGGAAAACATCACCTCTGTGGGGTTATCCTTATACAGAAGGGTGAGAGAATTCACACACAGCTTCACTTCAATGCTTCCTACTTCCTTCCTGAATAATATGCACCTTCTCATCCTCCAGCCCTATCCTGAGCTGTTTCTCTTGGAAAACAGCTATTTTGGCTTCACTGCTTATTATTTGTGGAAAATCCTGGTTTTTTTATGTTCACCAAGAGGCTTGAGGGTTCACTGAATTTACCAACAAAGATTTTTATCTTATGAAATCTCCCATCAAAACAAACAAATTAACATTGTTTGAGAAGCTAGTGTTGAACGTAACAGCCTCATGCTAATCATCCAACTTAAAAAAAAAAACATCACAGAACTGAAACTGAAAAGAACAGATACTAGTCCTGTCATCTTTCCATCCCTGTCTTCCCTGGTAACAGTTACAGAGTTTCTGTGGCATTAATGAGACCCATTAAATTATGCAAGAAATAGAAGCAACCATGTTAAGGTCAAGACTTGGGTAAATAATTTCACATCACTTTCATGCAAGATTGTCATTCCAAGTTCATGTCTGACATAAAGTACCACCAAGCCACAGTGCTCTCAGGAATCAGTGAGGGAAGTACCTGGAGCCCCCTTACCCTCAGCCCAAACCCCCCCAGCACAGCCCATTTTAACACACTGAAGATCAGGTCCAAAACAGGATGAACGAATGTCCATGAATAGAGAAGCAAAACAAACTCTAAGCTTTTTGCTCAGTAAATAAAAGGATGTGACAGCTCATCTCCCTCACAAAGAGGAAGGAGCCGTATCAGTATGAGAGATACATATTGCTGCAACATAACTAATAAAAATCATTCTGAAGGAAGGCAACATAGATTACATTTGGAGTTTGTACCTTCAGCTATTTGCCAGGTTTAAAAACCAGTGGAGTATTAAACTTGATTTAAACAATGTCTTAAACCTACCCATTCTATTGGACAAATTACAAAAAAGGCTGCTGCAGACGTGCCAGTCCTCAATGTTGCTGAAGTAGCGAGGCTGGTACAAATCCAGCAGCTGGCATGTTGTCCCTTCCCTGTTATCTGTGATGGAGCAGGAGCATCATCCCCCCCGAGCACTGGGACAGGAGCTCCTGCTCCCAGAGCCCACCCAAGGCCAGCACGGCAGGGCTGTCACAAACCAAGTCACTCCTCCAAAACTGCTGAGTTTAGAAAAAGAACAGCGACTTGAGAACAAAAACCAGAAGAAACTCCAGTTCACAGATGGCAAGCAGAGCTCCTCGTGGCTAGAGATTTGAGGGAGCCTTGCCAAGCTAGGATGGCAGGGGTATTTCGAAAATATTCAATTAAACTGAGCAAGGTGCAACAGAAATAGCACATCTCCTCCTTTTTTTTTAAGGCCAAGTCTGATGCTGCCAATGTTTGCGAGGAACACTCAGAGAAGTAAATAAGATGCAGTGATAACTTCGAGCCAAAGTCTGCAGCACTGCTGCAGGAAGGCAGGCCAGTCTGCCCCACCTGGGTTCGGGCTCTGCAGTTTATCAGAGCAGTAAACAGCAGGCAGTGTGGAGGCAAAGAACCACACACCCCACAACTGCTGAGCCACTTCCCAACAGCACAACGCTTGGTGCCTGTGAGCAGAGCCACTCCACTTCCAGAGCCACTTCCAGAGCCCCAAGGACCACGGGTGGGAGAACTGGTTCTCCCCATCCCCAGCTGCCACCCAACCCCAGCCCAGTGCTGGGCTCCTTCCCCACCACACTCCCCTCCGAGCAGCCCCTGTGGCCCCGGGCAGGGCCCAGGAGTTGTTCCCTTGGATGGGAACTCAGGGGGGGTTGGCACCTTAATTAACGTACCAAATTAACGTGCACAAGGTGATCACTGACTGTGCAGCAGCCCTTGAAGTCATCTCACTTCTCTTCCCAGTTAAATTATTTAAGCAAAACCCATCATCTTATTAGAAAGAGCAGCAGAACAGGCTCTCTAAATCCAACCAGACACTCCCAGCACCAGGTCCCTACAGCTCTGCTCACCCAGTTACTCACTTGTCAGGTGCCTGGACATTTAAATGAGCTCTATTAACACCACATCCTTTAGTATTTGCTTTGTATTTTTCCCACAAAGTAAGACATGCTGTACTGCAGGATCTGTATCAGGCACTGAATTTTAGGAAGGCTTTACAAACAGTTTGTTTTCCTGTACTGAAAGCTTGTCTCCTCAGTATGCACTATCATTTATAGGGCATTGGCACTACAAATTGTACTTGTCACGGGGTTTTCCAGGCACTACAAGCTTAATTAATCACAAATACTAACTTAGCTCAGTTCAATTGCTGCTGCTGTTTGAGATCTCTAAACAGCCAGTACATCCTAAAATACTACAGAAACACTTATGCAACATGGCTTCAGACACGAGAATTTCCATTTTATCCATCTCTGAAGCACAGGCAATAACAGAAGGAGGAGAAAAGGTGCAACACAGACAGAAGGGAGAGAGCACTGCTCCAACAAAACTCACTGCCCCGGAGCCTGGGTCCTTCCAGACTCGGATGAGGATTAAAAGCACAGAAGAGCTTCACCACCTCTCCAGTAACACACATGAAACACAGCTCAGCAGGCAGTACTTACTGTGACCTGGTCACACTACGTTCTTTTCAAGTTCATTGTCAGGAGCCAGTCCCTTTCAAAACGTAACAAACCCACAACCCAAACCCCCAAAACAATAAAACCACCACCACGAACAAACAACGCCTCACACACACAACCAAGCTGCATTTCTGAACTCTGCAGAGAAGTCCCCAAGGCACATGGAGAAGACACCCCGGGTAACACCCTGGTGCCAGTCCCTCAGGCACTGCTGGACACAGGGTGCCAGGGCAGGGAGCAGTGCTGAGCTGGGGGCTATTTCTGCACATCCCACCACCAGTGCCAGCCCCTCACTGACCCAAACCTGCAGCTCGGGCCATTTCCCAACCGAGGCACTGTGTGAACAGCTCCACCAACCACCCCAGGGTACAAAGCCTGCAGCCCCTTCAGCTGCTTGTCATGACTTCCCAGCTCCATCAGTTTATCAGAAAGGCCACTTTGCCTGCAGATCACTTGGTTCCAGGCCCAGGGGGAAGATGTTACAGCCTCACAAGAACAGAGCACATGCACTTCCCTCTCACCCATCCTGCTCACCCTCCTCCTCCGCAGGAAGCTGGAGTGTGTCACCTCCCCAGGAACAACAGCCACTGCTCTAGGAAATGGCAAATGACTCCAGAGCAGGCTGAGCTGTGAGCACAGCTTGGATCCAAAGGTCTCAGTACTGCAAACACAGAACACAAACCAGCACTCTCCCTCAGATAGAGAACTGAGCACTGTGGGAGGAACGCAGCTTCTACCCTCTTAGCAGAGATCTGACAACATCTATTTCCAAAATGAACTAAAGAATGTCATCTGGATTCATGGTTACTTAAATTATTTGGAAAAAGAACATATTTGTCTCTCATGGTAAGTCACAGTGCTTAGAGAGACACAGAAAAGTCATCTGAAGTAAATCCCCCAGTTCCAAATGTGGTTTTGGCAAATCTACCTACTGCATTTTCACATTATGATTTATGTTCTACAGAAGATACACTTGCACAAATCCCACAGTTTTGTGGGAAATAGGATTATACTGACAGTGATTACATCAGGTTGGGCACACAAATGAAAGGGAGACACTGTCCTTAAACACTGGGCAAATAGCAAAGGAACACTGCAAATACTTCTCATCTATGAACACCAACACAGTACGCCTGCCATTTTTTATCTTTAAATATGTACTAAGGGAAAAATACCCATTTTAAGCAAGGAAAAGCATGAAAAATTAAACAGAACACATGGAATAGCCTAATAAACTACCTCAGTGAATGTCACATTTCAGAAACATTGGAAATTCCTACATTACCAAACAACTTCAGAAGTTCTCCCACTTCTTTACATACTCATTTAATGAGAACAATTGGTTCATGGATTTAATTAAGAGGTTTTAGAAGAAGTGCTATGAAGACAAAGTAAGAATTTCAGTTCTGCCAAGATTTCTGGATAACATCCTCACATTTTTCAACTAGTTACAATACCACTGAACCTTCTGAAAATGCAGAGCAGCTGGTGGAATCTCCCTCTAGGATACATGAAGTGTCAGTATCTGCACATTTCTAGCGAACACAGTTAAAGTGCTGTCTAATATATTCTCCAGCTCTCAGCAAAAGCTCTGAGGAGCTCTAAGGAACACAGTAATGTGACCCAAGCATTCCCAGACTCCTCAGCAAAGTCAGCTTTTCAGCAAGGCTGAGGGAGATTTACTATTGGTTTATTCTCATATCTGAAAGAAAAAACAGTAAGAACATTCCTGCCAAGTATGAGGGTATGTAACATTCCTTTTTAACTGTTTAGGGATTTGGGAGTTTTGGGGTTTGTTTGGCGTTTTTTTCTTGGTTGAGTTTTATTTGCTTGTTTTTTGTTTTAAGGGCTGTTTTTTAACAAGTGTCTCTTATCCAGGATAGTCATTAATATGTCAGTATTTGTGTGACATCCCAGGGCAGTTCTGGGTAGGAACCCTGTCCATCCTGCTCTGCTCCGGCCCCTGGCCCCAGTTCTGGGTGTCACTGCAGGGGTCCCCCCACTCCCTGCCCAGGCTTTCAGGGTAAACCCACACCCNTGCTTGTTTTTTGTTTTAAGGGCTGTTTTTTAACAAGTGTCTCTTATCCAGGATAGTCATTAATATGTCAGTATTTGTGTGACATCCCAGGGCAGTTCTGGGTAGGAACCCTGTCCATCCTGCTCTGCCCCAGCCCCTGTCCCCAGTTCTGGGTGTCACTGCAGGGGTCCCCCCACTCCCTGCCCAGGCTTTCAGGGTACTGGCTCTCACGTCACCTCGAGCAGCACAAGGGCCAGAGCCTCCAACAGAGCCCACACAGCTGCAAAACCGCTGTTTGCAGAGAGGGGACGGGGGGGTGGAGAGGCAGCACTGCCACCAGCCACGGCTTCCAGGGAGGCTCCAGCCTCCCCTTCCTCCGGGACCCACCCGAGAGCCACGGCCGGCACAGAGGAGCCAGGGGCCTCCACCCGGGCTGAGGAATGGACCTGTGGGCACAGGGAGGGGTCTGGGCCTGCCCTGCTGCTGGGGGTGGCCATGGGCCATGGGCTGGGGGTGGCCACGGGCCTGGGCACCGGGCACGGCCAAGGAGAGCTGCCACTGTGCCAGGTGACCACTGCCAAGCCCAACAGCCCCACAGGCCGGGCGAGCAGAGCCGAGCCCTGGGCCACGGGCCTGGGCACACTGTGCCAGGTGACCACTGCCAAGCCCAAGGGCGGGTCACCCCACCCTGCCCAGCGGGGAGTGAACACACACGGACACAGAACGGCAATGCCCTTTTCTCTTTGCTGTTTGCGGTGTGACAACATCTCCTCCCAGTCCCCAGTGCGGTGGTTCCAGTAACAGCGGCAGCACCGCAAACACAGCGCGGAGAGCAGGAACACGGGGGACACTTCAGTGCCTCTGCTGCCACCTCAGCTGGGTGAGGATCCACCGCCCTCACCGGCCCGGGCACTTGGAACGGGCCTCTCGCTCCTTCCCACTTGTGAAGGACTGGGAACAGCGTGTTTATTTGCTACTGAAACGCCAACAGAAAAGCAAACAAACAAAACCCGTCAGAGCTGCGAGCCTGACCTGGAGCCTCCAATTCCCACACACTGACAGGGCATGAGGAAGATTTCACAACACTTAGAGACCTTAGAAGCTGACAGACAACATGCATGTTTTCCCTCAAGTTCCCAGGAAAGCAGGAACACGTTCCAGCTTCTGGCCCAGACACTCTGCAAAGAATTTGGAAATGGTCTATATCCATAACTGAAAAGCAGATAAAAAGGGAAAAAGGACTTGCCACAAAAAGTTGAACAGAGAAGTCGGCTGTCAGCCTTGGCAAGCGTTGGAAAGCAATGGGTAATGGCATCAGCAATAAAAAAAACAAGGAAAAAATGTATAATGTCTGGCTGCAGAGTCACAGAGTCTGGCTGAGGTTGGAGGGAGCTCTGACCCCCTGCCCAAGAGGGTCACCCAGCCCAGGACCATGTCCAGCTTCCAGGTATCCCAAGGATGGAGGTACCAAAACCTCCACCACCTCTCTGGCATTTCCTTACAGACCTTTTTNAGCTGTCAGCCTTGGCAAGCGCTGGAAAGCAATGGGTGATGGCATCAGCAATAAAAAAAAAACAAGGAAAAAATGTATAATGTCTGGCTGCAGAGTCACAGAGTCTGGCTGAGGCTGGAGGGAGCTTTGGAGGTCTGACCCCCTGCCCAAGAGGGTCACCCAGCCCAGGACCATGTCCAGNGGCTGTCAGCCTTGGCAAGCGTTGGAAAGCAATGGGTAATGGCATCAGCAATAAAAAAAACAAGGAAAAAATGTATAATGTCTGGCTGCAGAGTCACAGAGTCTGGCTGAGGTTGGAGGGAGCTCTGACCCCCTGCCCAAGAGGGTCACCCAGCCCAGGACCATGTCCAGCTTCCAGGTATCCCAAGGATGGAGGTACCAAAACCTCCACCACCTCTCTGGCATTTCCTTACAGACCTTTTTTGCACTGCTCTGAATGCAAGCAAACCTTTTATCTGTTCAATATGGATTTTCATTATATAACACAATGTTCACAGAAGTTCACTACTTTTAAGCAACACAAGCAAGTCTTGTACTAACATTCACCTACTTATAAAGGATATCTCCCTTCACCTGGCTAGCTCTGATCTGTCTATAAGAACAAGTAGATCCACACAATATTAATATAAACCAGGAAAAAGTGGGAAAGGAACTGCGGATCTTTGTTGAGATAAATAAAAGGTACACAGCAATCATAAATCACAAATACTTTAATATTTAGT
Organism: Calyptomena viridis; assembly: GCA_013390005.1. Lineage (NCBI taxonomy): Eukaryota > Metazoa > Chordata > Aves > Passeriformes > Eurylaimidae > Calyptomena > Calyptomena viridis. Next base: position 160,356 of record WEIV01023796.1, read on the forward strand.
AAGGACAGCTGAAGGTAAAACACTGTCCCCCAAGACAAATGAAAACTGGCTTCAGAGCCCTGTGAGCAGCCAAGCCACGATCAGACCTGTCCTCCCAGCCCAGCACAACAGCACTGCCAGTTCATGAAAACAAACTGGCTTGAGCAGAAGATTTTTGGGTCACATCCAGTTCTCTGAAGTGAGTGGGTTTGTCCTATCATGTTGTTCCACCCAGTTTTTGACTCCTTCACGTGCCTGGCAGCATTTGAAGTTAAAAATAAATTTAAAAAAACCCAACTGAACAGTTCTTGCATGTCTTCCTCCAATAAAAAGTGCGACAGGAATTCTAGACTAACACTTTCACTTTGAACAGCTGGTTTTAAAAACCATCTTGAGTGGTAGGTCAGGGACACAAAGAGCCAATGCCTCCATGAAAGCAAACCTTTTTTGAGCAAATCTGCTGCAGTGCTGGACCAAACGACAGCTGTCTGTCCAAGAGTGCACAGAAAGGTCTTCACTGCACACACGGTCTGAGAAGCACTAATAAAATAAGCAAGGATTCTGAAGTAATTAAAACTGATCCAATACTGGCTGATGGTACTTAAACACAGAATTCACTCAAGTGATTTTTGTACACTTTCTTTCCATGTCTGCTTGACACACAAACACTGCCATGGAATTCAGCATACAGTTCTGAGCTGTTCCTATGGGAAAACTAGTTTTGCTTTTCCCACCGGGATTGGTAGAGCCTCTAAAATTAGAGAGTTTGCCACACCAGGAAAAACAAAAAATCTTCAAAACAAGCTCCCACGACATCACTTAAAAAGCTTTAAGGAAAGAATTCCGAACTAGGCCCTGCTCCCAAAGCCCATGTGCCCCTCAGTGACCACAGTGCAGTGCCAGGAGTGCCCCCAGCCCAGTGTGGAGCTGCCCCGAGGAGCCCAGCCATTACCAGGCAGTGCCTTACTGACACGTCCAAGGACACTAAAAAAATAAATCTCTTTTCAAGAAAGCAGTGAAAACTGGAAAACGAGGAGTGAACATGTAGGGGCAGCTCTGCCTCATGCAAAGTACAACAAACAGGTTTGGGATTGGCACCCAAGGCTGTGATGAGCTCCTCGTCCCCCGAGCTGAACCTTCGAGGGTGACGTTATCCACATCCTGTAAACAGGCTCTGTGAGCCTCACCAGAGCACAGACACACAGCATCTCTCCCTGCTTTCACTGAGGCCCCGACTACGAGGCTTGTCAAGCCTGTCTGAGGAGCTGGTTTGGCCACGCACCAGTCAGGGAGTCTCTCTGTGAGCAGAGGCTCCCACAGCTCGGATCAACTGAGCCTTTGTTTGGCCAGGAGCTCCTGCAGTAACCCAACGTGCTGCAAGCCCACACAGGCTGTGCTGCAGCCGTGCCCGGGGCTCCTCTGCCCTCCTCCAGCTGCAGGGAAGGGATGAGCCACCCTGGCTCTCACACAAGCCACTGCTGGCAGCTCCCCCCTCAGTCTGCTCTGCTGTGCCTGCCCACCACACCGGCTTCAGCCTCCACAGCATCCTTCCAAAATCCTCTCATTCTCTGCAGGAGAGCCAGGGCTCCACAGCCACAGCCTGTCCCAGGCACAGGAATGCCTTTAGTGGCAGTCGGGGCATCTGCTGCCACTGCCTTGGGGTTACCAGAATTCCTGTGGCTCAACACAAACCAGAGCCCAGTCCAGCACTCCCACCAATAACCACTGAACTGGGGTGGGTGCTGGTGTCCTGAATTGCATCTGCAGCCATTTCTGCAATCCAACACCACGGGTTCCAAATCTGAGCCTAATTTAACACAACATTTTGTGTTGTCAAGAAAACCCCCCAGGCCCTGCCTGGTTCCAGCAGCATCCAGTGCACTGGGCCCAGGCTTGCCAAGAGGAGCAGTGCACAGCTTTTCCACAGGCACATCAGCAAACCAGCACAGATCAAGTTTTTAGTTCTGGCTCTCAGACTAAGGACTGAGCAAACCTGGGATGTGACCCAGTGCCATTTCCAGCACCTCTGGAGCTGTCAGTGATCTGCAAGCAGCAGACAAGCCCAGACTGGATGGTGGAGAGCCAGCTGCCTCTGGCCTCAAGCACAGACAGGCAAGTGGGCAAACACAAACCCATGTTTGTCTTAGAAAAAAGAACATGTGTGTGTGGGAGAGATGAGGGTTTCTCCTCCTTCAGCAGCACCTTATCCAGCAGCTGTGGCTGAGCAGAAGCCCTGGCTGGACACAGCCCTCACACCCCTGTGTCACCACTGCCTCCTCTAAGCTCCTGGGCTTCTGTCCCTGCCACAACTCCATGGGGCATTAAAGCCTCTCCTGACTGGAGTTTGTTTCCTGTATTAGAAAAGAAACAGGTGAAACTACAGGGAACCGAGGACATGGAGAAGGCAGGGACAGGAGGGTTTGGAAAGGAATGCAGGCAGGAGAGCTTTTCACTGACTTGGGAAATGGTACAAGGGAAGATCAGCAGCTGTTTTACTGAGGACAACCCAAACCTGGAGGGACAATCCTTCCAGTCACAAGCCACAAGGAAAGCTCTCCATGTTGCACCTCTGCACTGGTAACCACATCCCTGGGCTACAGGTCCCACCTCAAATTACAGCCCAGGTCTGAGCTGTGCCACAGGCCAGAGAACACCCAGGGTCAGTGCCAGTAAACCAGCACCCCGTGCCAGAGCCAGGCACACCCAGGAGCACCTGAACCTGCTCGAGGTACCTGCACCACAGAGAACTGCAGGGCTGGCACAGGGTTTAACTGCTCTGCTCAGCTTTAACATTCTGCTTGCAGGTATTATCTGTTACAGTGACTGACTCATGAAGGCAAACACTTAACTACTTGAAGACATTAATGAAAACCATCAATTATATCTGACTTCAAACATCATATAGGAGCAATGATCACTTCTGTTTGCTGTCAGTAAATGCTTTAACTTCAATCACTACCGATAACAGGGAAAGTGTTAAAAATGAAAGTAAGTGATCACATTTACATTTAAAAACAACGTACACATAATGATAGTAGTGCTAAGAGTGTTGAATAACTACTACACACCATCAGAAAAGCAGCAAAAGTAACATTTTACCTCCTCTTTTACTCAGTCTCTCCCAGAATGACAATTGTGCTTAATGTGACCTATTCCACAATATGAAATAACATATTTCCCTGGAAGTTTCATCAGGAGAAGATGCCACTTCAGTAATAAAGATGCCAAAAGGATGCTAAATGACTCTGACAGCCCATTCAAGCAGCCACCAAAGGCAGAGTCCTGTTTTTCTGTGACCACTTCCTGTTCTTCACCAGTGAAGAGTGAAAGAAGATGGTTAGAGAATAAAGTATAAACCTACACTAACGTAGATGTATTTTGAGAACTTCTACATACTAAAAGCACATAACTGACTAGCAGTCACACCTGCCTGCCTTTCTCCTCTTTTCTAATTTAAGAGTTTAGGAGCAGAGGACAAGGCAGAGCTACAACCAGAGCAGCAGGTCTTCTGCAGGGGGTGGAGGAGACACCTCCCAGAGGTTCATTTGCCAAGGCAGTTCAGTCATTTGATTTCCTCTTCCCACACGGATGCCAAGGCATGGCATGTTGGGCTGCCCTGCAAGAGAAGAAACCTTGGAGCTTAACCTGGTGGAACCTCCTCATGGACAGAGAACAAGGTGTGTTCAGGGCAGCCACACTCACCCTCCTGATGGGTCTGAGGCACAAGCAACTCCAGATGAAAAGGCTCCTTTACTAAGTGACATCCTCACTTTAAATCATAAATGAGGAGTAAGGAGAGATCCTGAGGCAGTAAGTACACGTGGTACCAGAAGGGGAAAGAAAGCATCAGAGGTAAAAGAGGAAATACATCTGTGGGGGGTGGAAGATATTTATTTCATCATACTGTTTGTAACAGAAAAGGGAAAAGACAGAAAAAGTAAGTAAAAACCAGATCAGCCTTCTATGAAAACCATGACATCTGGAGGCTGCACTGGTATTCTGTGTCTTTGAAGTCAAATTCTGTGGTAAGAAAATAGATGATAAGAACTTCGGAAAAGGAACAAAACCTTTAAAATATGGCCTAGTGCTCATCCAAACTAATAAACTGTCAAATCCTCATGTAAAGCTTTCTTCCTATGGTATCCTACTTGCATTACATAATTTCATACTCAACTATGAAATTCAATAGGAAATAAATCCTTTGAAATCATCACACTGATACACTGGCCGTTTGTGGGAACCTAGCAAGCTGCAAAATGCCAACTCTACCTGCTATAAAAATCACATTAACAGAAAGCTGTAATTATATAATGCACTTTGCCACTATTACTTCCTTGTGTTCCATATGCTTTTGCTGTCAGTGATAACACTTAATCAAAACAAGAAGAAAGATGGTCTACAAAATAATCCTCTGAGCATCCTCCTTAAGGGAGGCTGAACACTGTACCAGCTCCTAATGGAAACTCTCCTGCTCAGAGAATTGTCAAACTATTGCTAAAAAGTGCTGGGTTTTTTTTAAGAAAACAGTGGATGTTTTTAAGCACAGCCTCACCTGGGAGGAAACCCCCACCCTCTGTGCTGCCTGCACTGCTGCTGCTCCAGCCACCTCCAGCAAATCAGGAGAGCCTTGAATTTTACAAGTCTATGGATCACAACAAGGTGTCCCTGCTTTATTGCACAGCTGCTTTGAGTCTTGCTCCCCATTTATACTTCGAAGAGGACTTTTTCTGCAGCTCATGCTCAGCTGTCACTGCACCTGAGGCTGCAGGACACACACGGGAAGTGTCCCCAGATCCAGGCCCAGAGCTGGGCACTGGGACACTGAGGGGGGCACTGGGTACCAGCCACCCCCAGCACACTCTGGGGTGTCCTCAGCCCACTCTGGGGACTCCAAGAGCAGGGTCACTCGGGAGCTGACACCCAGCTACGGGTCAGGACGAGCACCGAGATCCTCCCCGGGCAGCACTGACACCTCGTCCAACCTCGCTGTGCCCATCCCACACCATCACCCCCCTGAACACAACCCAAGTGCTCAGACACCTACAGGCCTTCAGTTCTTCCAAAGCACAGGTACCAAGCTGCTCCTCGTCCCAGGACACCTGCACAAGGCCCCTCAGCAACAGCTCAGGCACTGCTGCTCATCGTACAGCCTGAGGCCACCAGCTGCCCACACACCCCAGCTCATGGCAGGGCACAAGCAGTGAGGGATTCTCAAACCAAAATCCCTTTTCACAGCAGCACATTAAGAAGGGCACACAAAGCCAGGGCTGCTCCACAACCAGGTGCCACCACTCAGCTTTGTTAGGCTGCGCATCTGGGTCAACAGCCAATTCCTGCTGGCAATGCCTCATTAATATCGTTATGCTCAAGAGAAATCAGATCCAGAGCCCTCAATTATTAGAGGTTTTTTCCAAGCACTGGTAAAGGTAACAAAGCAGCTTCCTCCCCATCATCACTTTCACACAGCTCAAGAAGTTTTGGGCAGTCCTAAGTTCTGGTCTACCTCCAAATCTAACCTCCTGCACAGGAGGAATAAAACAAGAAAGAGCCTCCTAAAAATACAACATAAACATGAATATAGCAGAAACTGTAAAAAAACATTTATTTGAGATTCTGCCACAGAAAACCACCATCCCACAGCCTCTCCCTGCACAGGTTGTTCACACCCCACTCCCAGGTGTTTGTCCCAGGGAAAACCAAGCAGCATTAAGCCATATAAAAGTAACTGAAAAAAACGAAGGGGATACAGCAGACTGGAAAAGCCATTAAAGTAATTAAATCCCTGTACAGCAAAAGCAGTGCAGTGCCAGGCAGATGGATGCTGTGCCCACCACAGCACTCAGCTCATTGCAACGTACACGTGAAATTTTGTCAGTACAGACCGAGGAAGTAAAGGAAACAAGGAAACAGGGAGGGAGGGAAAGAGGGAGGGGCCGCGATCACAGGCTCGGGTTGGGAGGGATCTTTGAAGATCATCTAGTTGAATTCCCCTAGCCTGGGCAGGGGCATCAGAGGAGAGGGGATGAGAAAGAGTGACCCACGGACAGCCTGAACTCCATCTGTTGTTACTGTGTATACTGTGATAAAAGCAGGAAGTGTTTCTATAGCAAGAAAAGCATTAAATGCTTAAGGAAACATGAATGTACCAAAAATCATATACATTCATATTCATGAGCTGCACATGGCTGTGAACCTTGGAAGAATATTTGGATATATTTATTTAATGAAGCAATAAAACTATTCGAGGAGTGAGAGGAACCCAGCGAAATCCCTCTTCACTGTTCATGTTTATTCATGAGCTCCCAGGTCACCACTGCAACAGGTAATTAACGGATGTGGATGGCTAACAGGAGCAAAGCCATGTGTTACCATAACCTGCTTCTGGCAACTGGAGAGCAAACCCAGCAATTTTCCCCTGTTTGTAAAAGTACAGACATATCAGAAACACCAGTGATTGAAGGACTGTCCCACCCAAGCAAACCTGCTCACCAAAGGCGTTTTCAGTTATTCTTCTATAAAATGCTGGTCTCAACTAAAGACCACTTGCACACACAAGCAAACANCAGCATTGCACACCACTTGCACACACAACCACTTGCACACACAAGCAAACAGCATTCACACAACACACCTGAAGTGCAAACCACGCTGCTGCCTCCCAGCACTGCCCAGGCTGCCTGGGACACACACTGACGGGTCAGCCCAGAGCCACCAGGGGTTCCCAGGCTGGAAGGGGACAGGAGTCCCACCGTGCAGGGCCCCCATGTCACCAGAGCCCCCTGCCCAGACCCAGCCCCTTATGGGGTCACACACCCTGGAGCTCCTGCAGTGGATGGGACCCCAGAGCACGAGCTGGCAGGAGGGTGTCAGGGTGGGATCCCCGGCCTGGCCATCCACCCACTGACAGCTCACACCCCACACTGCCCCGAGGGCAGCCAGCACAGCACTGAAAGTGTAGGGTTCAATTAAATATCTACCACCAACTGAAATTCAAAATCAGAAATGGAAAACAAGGGTTAAAGGAATGCACAGTGATTTCCCGGCCCAGCTCAGGTGCAGTTTATCAAAGCAGGAGTCCTCGTTCAGGACTGAAATCGCTCCAGGTCACAGCAGAGAAATGTATTCCTCGACTGCAGGGGAAGGGCCAAGCAAGCAGAAGCAGCCACTGACAGCTCCGACACGCTGTCCAGTCCCCAAACCCAGCTAATGTCACCTCTCCTGTGCCTCAGTTGCACCAAGGTAACCCCAGAAGCCCGGCCGGGCATCTGCCAGTCCCAGCTCCAACAGCCAGGAGCACAACCTGGACCTTCCGAGCAGCCTTCCAATTCCCCACCTCGCAGTGGGACTGATCCAAACAGCTGTAGAAAACCCAGTTTTCCACGGCAGGGCAGTGGCTGGTGTTCCCCCTGGAAAAGCGAGCGGTGCACAGCGAGCACAGGAACGCCCGGAGCCTGGAATGCCAACAGGAACAAGCAGGGACCTGGGTCCGCCAGCCCGGGGTCCCTGCAGGGACAGTGCTCCCGAGTGCCCGCTCTGCCACGGCCCCGGAGCGCTGCGAGCCCGGGACACGGAGCTGCCACCCGGGAATCACCTCCCAGACCCCGCTGAACCCACGCGGTGTCACCACACAGGCACCGCACCGCCCAAGGCCACTCCCGGGACAGCTACCGCGAAATGAGCATTTCCACAGCGCTCATTTAACGTGACGGGACACGTGTAATTGTAAAATTAGCTGTGGTGATAACTGTAAAAGTTTACTGAACTTGCAGAAAGGTGATCTGCATCCCTCGATCACAGATGTTTCGATCGAAGTGTGAACTTCAGAGCAGTCTTTAAACCGATGTAAAAGCAAAGCAGACTTTGAAGAACACACAAAATCCCCCTCGGGTACTGTGTCTCAACACCCTGTGCACCCGGCTGGCTCGGAACAAAGCCCGTCCTAACACACGGCACACAGTACGAGTCTGGACCTAATCCTCCGCCAGACGTGCGCGGCTACACAACCACCGAGCCCAAGAAACTCGCCCCGGCGCCGTGGGACGTGCCAGCATCGCCCGGGCCCAGGGGGCCTTTGCCTCTGCCTTCGGCGGAGCCCGACGGCTCCGGGGAGCAGCCCCGGGCTCGGGAGCCCGGAGACACCGGCAGCAGCTGCCTCCATCCACCGCGAGCGTTCCGCGCTCAGCCCGGCTGCGGCTCCCGGCTCACCTGCACATGTGAGAAACGTTCCCGAGGTTTGCCCGAACGCGCCACGCGGAACAGAAATTACGCGAAATAACAGAATTTAATAGAAATAAACAGAAACATCTATTTTCGTGTCACGCCGCGCCCGGTGCCCGGGGAGGAGTGCCTGGAGCCGGGCAGGGCTCCCGGGGGCTCCGCCGCTCCCGCGAGGAG
>WEIV01023796.1:169368-198378 GCA_013390005.1 Calyptomena viridis
GCGAGGAGCGGGGACGGGGCGGGGGCTGCCGGTGCGGGACGAGCCGCTCCCCCGGGAGGGCTGCGGGGTCCGGGCACAGCTCGGCACAGCCCGGAGCCGCAGCTCACGGCAAACCCCGCTGCGGAGGGAACCTGCTCGGGGACTTTGCCAAAGCGACACGAGAAATGACAGATCGGTCTCTGCTGCTTCGTGCGGAGCAGCCGCTGGACGGTCCGTGTGTCACGGCTGGGGGGATCGGGGGCACAAGGCGCGGAACTCCCGTGCCCGGGCTGGCGGGGGCTCGCCGAGGGTCAGGGTGGGCAACCTGCTGGACACGGAGCGTGTAAGTGACGCTGAACTGATGGGCCAGCGCTCTAAAGTCTCCTCTGTGTCAAACTCTCTCAGGTAGAGAGGCAACTGAAATGGCAGAAGCTCTGCTGGATTGTGAGCACTGTGTACCTTCCTTGTCAGAAGGTACAAGTTGAATATACAATTAAATGAAAAACAATTTGAAATTGTGGAATTCTGCCTGATCCATGGGATAGTTGCTGGCCTTCAGCAGTGTGTGTGACAGGCAGTGCAGAGACATGAACACTGCTGGAGTCCTCTGGACAATTTTTGTGCGGGTCCCAAGATAACTGTTGCATTAAGTTGCACTGCAGTCACTGTGATCTCACCTGGATGCAGCCACCAGCTGATCCAACACGCCATCCTGGCATACCTTGGCATGTTCATGCATGGGGAAAAAGAAAATAAAAGGTGGGAGGAACATTGGCTGCTGTGTTTTTGGCACAGTCTTACAGCTTTTGGCCAACAGCGAGTACATCAAAGCCAGGGTGTGCTGGAGGAAGCCGTGTCAGATTACACCCGGCTGGAAAGGCATCCCAAGCCATTTGGCATCCAGGTGAAAAGCTTGGCAGTGCTCAAGAACGGGAAACTAGAATGGGAAGTGGCTGCAGACCACAAGAAGTTCCCTGTAAAGAACCCAGGCAGGAATTGCTGCTGTGATGTGGAGGGACTTTGCCAATGGCTTTGGAGGAGGAAGAGCATCTCAGCTGGTGGAACAGTGTCTGACTGGGGCTGGTGGCTCTGAACCCCAGGCCTTCTGCAGGGAAAGGAGCCCGTAAAATCTTAGAAAACAAGAACATAAAGCATCTATACAGTGTTTTCAAAAGAATTCCCAAGCGAGGGATCGTCATGGAAGCTGTTTCCAAAAGCAAGGAATGCTGATGCTGTGTCTGAATATAAAGTCTGCCAGTGGCAATGGGGAAAGAGCAATAGGCAAAAGCACAGTGAGGGGTGAGTTACATGTCCTGCTGTGAACATCGAAGCTCAGTGTGTGCTTTGGAGCTGATGCTTCCCTCCACATATTCCTAGGGATAACTTGCAGGAGGGGATGTTACCGTGTGGTGGTGGGGAAGCAGCAATGAGTATGAAAGTGCTGCTGTGCCTCTGTGCAGGGAGCAGGAGCTGTGCCTTCAGCTGCGTCCCCAGCAGCTCCAGCAGCCCCAGCTCTGACCCCGAGCTGAGCCCCAGGGCTGGAGGGGCAGATGCAGGTCAGATATTTCTCTTCCTGCCTGCACAGAGCTGGAAGGCTCGTGGGAGCTGATCAGTGTGTTACTGGAGGGAAAGCACCACTGCTAACTAAGGTTGCCTCATGTTTCCTGTCACAGCTCCTGGTTTTCCAGCACTTAAAACCCAGACAGTGTAGTCTGACTATTTCCAGTCTTGGTGCCTGCCTTGAATGTTAAGACTGAGGAAGAGGGCTCAAGAATCAGACTAGTTTTTATTAAGTAGCTTTGTGACTACAAGAGAAAAATGGTCTGGAGGTTGAATTTTTCAAATCAGCCTGAGGGTCAGATAAGTGCCCAACATCACTGTCCCCATGGATTTTCATTGCACAGCACGGAAAGCAACGTCACCACTTGTACAGGTGCCACGGAAAGGTGTCTCAGAGGTTTGGACTATGGTGTTTTTACACAAGTCCCAGTATTTTCACAGCTTTTCCTACTGGAATAAAGCAGGAGTGCAGCAGTGCCAGGCCAACATGGAGCTGTGGCTCCCATCTCTGTGGGAAGGGTTTCCTGTCTGTCGTGAGGGGATGATGGAGGGAGGACTCATATATTATGCAATCCCTGTATAGTCATATTTGACTTACGTTCATCACTGTCTTTATGGCTTTACTAGTTGGCTTATGCTTTTATTAGAAAGATCTTTATAAGGAGCTTTTTATACTGGCAGGAAAAAACAACCCCCCCAAACTACACCAGAATAAACCCCTCAAATGTAATGTTGTTTTTTACTGCCTTAAAGCTCTTCTCTGATCCCAAGAGACAGAGTCTGCTCTCTCAGAGAGGGATCTTAGCAGGTTTTGTGAGATGTCCCAGCAGTTGGTGAAATGGGCCATTTTGTACTTTACAGGCTGCAAAACACAGATGAAGGAAATGGTCACAGAGTTTTCACTGTTGTCTTTTGGTTCACACTTTGGAAGGGAGGAAGTGCCACACTAGTGACTGCTCCCTACAGTGATTTTGTTCTGGAGCCACAGAAACCAGAGTAGAAAACCTCAAATCTGGTGCTCAGTGTCTGACCTGCACCTCAGGCCACGGGTTTCCAGTGTCAGGTGTGAGTGTCAGAGTGAGTCCTGCAGCTCTCAGAGGAGCTACAGGTCCTTCAGTTACAGAAGTCATTTGAAATTCCTCTGAACCATTTCTGAACTGAACACAGCTCTAGTTATATTTCTCAACAGAAATTTATTGCTGTCCAATGTGAGGTATTATTAACATTAACATTAACATTTTGAGTTGGTAGCTGCTGTGATAACTGTCCAGGACAGCTGTCTGGGAGGTGTAGCACCTGCAGCATCTGAAATCCAAGTTTTGTCCTTATAAACTTCAACCAAACAAAGTATTGTTGTAGAAGACAAACAACTGCCCTCACATCAAACTGTGTTGGCAACTCCTGCTTTCAAACCTTTTACTGAAAAAAAGGTTTTTTTGCACATTCTTCCACCTCTTTGTGTTTCTCATATTCATTCTCTTCCCGTAGTTAGGAGGCTTTAGCCCCAGATAGATCCATCTGGTCTGCTAAAGGCCATCTAAATATTTATTTTTTACAGCTCATAAACAGTCACACCTCGCAAACACTTCTTCAGAAATCCTAAAGCATTGTACAGACTTTGTGTTTGGAGTGTTTCATCTCTAAATGAGGTGCTGCTGCTCCTGCAGTAGGGCACAGTGACTGCTCTTCACGGCCTTGGCCCTTTATGAGCAGTGCCTGGGACATCACGTGTGCCATTCCCAGCACTGGTCACCCTTGTTCCAAACAGCAGGAATTGGGAAAGGTTGGGCCCGTAGAATGGGAAACCTGCAATGCCACTTATTCAGCAGATAAATGGCTTGAGTGGTAATTTGTTGCAGTGCAGCTGTAAATGCAGCACTGCCAGGGTGGGGTTTGGTTCCCCTGAGTGCCCCAAGCTCAGCTTTCCCCTGGGGACCCCGGGACAGCCGCGTGTGAGGGAGGGTCACCAGGAGCCCTCGTGCTGCACCAGGGCTGTGCATCACTCCTGAGTGACCACGGGGCTCTCCTGCTCCCCTGGGTTTGCTTCAGTGCCCACTGGGCCTGCCCAGACTCCGGGAAACTCAAGAGGTCACAGATGTTCACAACACTGCGTGTCCATGTGTCCTGGTGACCCAGAGCCCCAGGGGTCTGTGCTGGGAGTGCAGCACCTCAGCCCTGGGCACTCGGTCCTTGGCACGGGCAGGAAACCTTTGGCTTTTCCCTGTCCTGCTCTCCAAGGCTCCCTGTGAAACTGGGCTTCTGTCTCTGGGACCTTTTGTTGGCACAAAAGTGAAAAAGGACCTGAAGACCATTGTCATCATAGCGAAAGAGCAACAACCTCCCCCACCTTCACCTCGCTCCCATCCGGCCCCTCCCTGGCAGAGCCCTGGGCAGCTCCGACCCCGAGTTCTGCTGAAACCATTCACAACTCATTACTGTGGGAGCTGGGTCTCTACAGGCTGGGTCTGTTTGCCCTTAGCTAAAGTTTAGTTTCTGTTGCAACAAGTCGTTTGTGTACAAGGTGTGAAATGGAAACTTTCATAAATATACAGATCAGAGAAAGCAGGACACAAACAGCAAACCACTGGTCACTCTCCTGTGTAACAATCTCCTGGAGCCCAGTAACCACCTGTGAATTGCACCATTTCCTCCTCTTGTAGGGAGAAAAAAAAAAAAGTTGAGGACTTTTGGCTGATTCTATCAGAAAAGCAGACAAAGAGGGGCTTTAGAGGATGCTAAGGAATGCCCAGCTCTGCTCTGTGGTATCAATCCCTCATTTTCATATAAAACAGTAAGAAAACCCACAAAGAGCACAGTGTCACGGGATTAGTGTGGAAAAAAGTCATAGGAGAAAGCAGAGCTCGTTGAAGATGAATATATCCACACCACAGGTGTCACAGTACCTGAATACTGGCTTGGAAAAGTTGGATTTATTCTATTGCCCATTTATGCCTGGTGGAACAATCAATTCCCTGAAACAAGGGAAAAAGGGGAGAACCACGGGGGCCTGTGGGCTGCGTGTGGCACACACAGGGAATTAAGGACTTACACAGAGCAATTTGCTAATGAAAATACGTTAAACCCTCTTCCCAGAAGGCTGATGATTTCCATGGTAAAAGAATTACCCGTGCTCTGGCCATTAGAAATGATGCAATTGTTTTTGGGTGTCTGTGGAGGACTGGCAGGACCCTGTACCAGGTCTGGCTGCCTTGTGGTGCCACCGTGCTCCAAACTGGGACAACTGGGGCGGGAGGTGCCGGGGCCAAGGGGTCCCACGGCCCTGGGAGTCCAGCTGGTCCCTCGGGCAGGGACTGGGGGGCACTGGGACACCTCTGGGGGCAGCAGTGCCTGGGGAGGGATCTGCCCCAGCCCCTGCCACGGCTTTCACAAGGAAATTGCAGCTTTCCTGGTTTCATAAGCAAACTATTCACACATGGACCTCACACAGGGAAGCAAATCATTTAGAATTGAAGCCACTTAACATTTCTCAAAATTTCTTTTCAAGGAGAACTCTGATGTAATTTGGGTGTGTATCTGTGTGATTAGACTACTCCTGCTGTCTCCACAGGGCTCCTAACCCAGCACCATCAATCCTGTTCTTTTTCCGTGCCCAGATTTTTCTAGAAACTTGTTTTTCCTCAAACCTGTTAAGCAAACCTCAGACACTGGGTGGTCAAGCCCAGTGTAGGACATGGAGGTAAGGACACAAGGGTCCTCCTTGCATCTGGAAACCTCCTGGAGCAGGAGCAGCTCCTGGGATGTGCTTGCCCACAGTGCTGGGAGTGCAGGTCCCTCAGCAGCGAGCTGGCCAAGCACGAGCCATTCCTCCTGAGGCCACTCTTCTCCTTCCCTTCACAGCTGTCCATAGAGAAAACGTGGAAAAATATAAAGATCCTGATTTGTTAAAATGGTGGTTGTGTTTGTCCTGCACCCTGTGGGTTACACAGCCACTGGCTCTTCCACCTTTTCACTCTGTCCTGGGGCTGGAACAGAGAAGGCCTTGAGAAATAGAACTTTTTACCTGAATTACACAAGGAGTAACAGTGTCAATATCATTGCTGCACAAAGGCTATTACCTAATCACCTCACATTAAGGAAATAGATTAACGTGGTGTCTGTTCTCCCAGGACCATAGATATTTTTATGGGATATGGCATTATAATAAAAATTCCCTAGACTTCAGCTTAATCTAGAAAACTCATTAAATTGATTCAATACACTATGGAATTCTATATAGAAATATTATTGTTAAATGTGTACCATCTTTCTCTGCCTTTTTTGCTCGTTCATTCTTATTTTATAGCATATTTTACAGTGTGGGTAAGATAGAAAGAAGACTCAGAACTGATGCAGGCTTTAAAGATCAATGACCTGTGTGCTTTACTATGCAGGAAGATGGGAGGAAAAGGGCCATCATTTATAAGTTGTTTTACCATGAAAGATGAGCTCAACATGAACAGAAAATAAGGACTAAACTATAATGTGGTGGTTTCGAATCCTCAAAGTTGTGCTACAAAAGCCAAACATCTCACCTGAGCTGCTGCAGCACAACTTCCCTGCGGCTGGAGCCATCAGCCCGCGGGATTTCAGGAGCTCAGTGCCCTCCCACACCCCGCAGGCCCTGGGAGCAGCAGCACTTCAGGGCATGGGAATCACTGCCATGACCAGGAGCTTTGCTCCTCTGGAAAAGACGTGGTGAGGTGTGTAAAGCTTTAACTTGAGAGCAGAACTGTGAGCACCAGCTTGAGACTCTTGCAGAGATCCCAGCAGGATCTGAGGCTCACCACGAATCTCAGTGTCTTTCTGCAGGAGGTGCAGTTCTAAAGCAGAGCCTTATTCACTTGGGTGCTGTCATATCCCACCTGGATGTTCCAATGCTGCACACCAAAGGAAAATGCCTCATAATGTGGGATTTCTACACCAGAAAGCAAAGTGACAGCAGTCGATCCCTCACAACCTGCAGTAAAGCACCATCAGGGAGCCAGCCCTGAAACAGTAGTGACCATAGTGGCAACTCTAGAAATGATGCTTTGATTCCCCTACTTTTAAAACCACTGATGGAAATTTCCTTCCTTTTCAGCAGTTCAGCTTAAGGGAATTGTGCCTAGTGGGATTCAGTTAACCAGAGGTATGTGTGTATGCAGGAATTTTTCAGACTGTACCTCAAAGCACTGGGATTACTGAAATGCCCAAAGTGTAGTGAGTTCAGGTTGTGGACGGGTTTTGGGTTGTACCCAGGGAGAGCTTCTCTGAGGGAAAATAACATTGTCCTGCAAGGCCGAATCCTTGTTTTCAAGCAACATATGGAAGCAATAGCTTCAAAAACGTGTTAGAATGAACTCCCCTGCTGCAGATAAACAACAGGGCACTGCACGGAGTGGCTGCACGGCTCCATTGCTCCCCTGGACACCACTTGTGTTTAAAAATAAGCTGTTTGGTTTCTGTACCACTAGTGAAAGTAAAGAACGTTCCCATTTCAGAGGAGATGGCTCCCCATGCTGAGCAGGGAGGCAGGGAGGGGGAGCAGGCACTGGTGCAGCCAGGGGGGAGGAAGAGGCAGCTGAAGGCTGAGGCTCCTCCTTCCCAACTGAGTAATGGAAAAACGATGTAAGAATTCCAGCATCTGAATAAATATGTGCCCTATGACCTTAATCCTCTAGGAACCAAAACCATCCAGAGTTCGATAAAAATAGTAAACCCTTTACATCGGTGAGGGAGAACAGCACTGCCTGCAGCTAATTAGCGAAATCCTGTTAATGGCGGGGGCTGGGCAGCCACGGGGAAGCAGCTCTTTGGGAGACGGCCCAGCCCAATGTGCAGCGAGGATGGAGCCGGGGATGGAGCTGAGGATGGAGCCAAGAATGAAGTCCAGGATGGAGCCCAGGATGGAGCCCAGGATTAAGTCCAGGACGGAGCCCAGGACACACAGGGGTCTCTCACAGTGTCGAACCCCGTGGAACAGCCGAGCCAGGGCAGGACCCACCACGGTCGGGGCACTCTGAGTGATGTGCCCTGAAGGAGACCCACCAGAGCAACTCCTGGTTGATGACAGTTCCTGTTCTAGACCCGAAAGCTCCTCCCAACAAAATTACAGACCTTGCTGCTTGCCGGCCTGTGCAGGGAACCACAGCTGGGCAGCAAGCAGCCCATAAAAAAAAAAAAAAAAAAAAGAGAATTACAGCGATCCTGACAGCAAATGTCAATGAACTGTTTGGGTTCGGTCGGGCCACTTTATTTAAAGTGCTACAGCTTCAGTGAGCCAAAGATGAACTGTTTATTCAGCCCATGGCAGAGACAATGCATTGCTTCAATCAGCATTCACAGCTGTTTGCTCTAGTGCTGAATGCCTGTGCCATTAGTCAGCCTGGGCTTTTCCTTACGATTCCCTTTGTGCAAACATTCACACCAGGTGAGGTTTTATTCGCCCCACACCTGCACACATGTGCAAGGTTAACGTGTGTGCACAGCCAGGAGTCCTGTGCCAACTGAATTTTCTGTTTAATATCTGAGATATTTTCCAGCCAAAGAATAACCCATCCGGGGACAGGAACCTTACCAGTGGATCTCAGTGCCCACCACGCTTCACCAGAGAGCTCTGGAGCAGATCCAGACGGGGAATGTTTGCTTCCCATGCAGTGATTGATCAGGTCACTCACACTCCCTCGGTCCTGGCTGTGGTCACCCTGCAGGCACAGCTGGGACGTGGCTGGCTGTGCTCCACATGCCATCAGTGCCATCCTGGCAGAGCCGTGTGGGGCACAGCCCCAGCCTGGGGTGTTGTACAGCACCAGCCAGCACAGCTCTACCAGCACCAGTTACAGGGCTGGGGGCAGAGCAGCCCCTTGAAAACACACTCAGAATCTTCATCTTCTGAGCACAGCACAGGGCTGTGCCAGAGACATTCCACCCTGGTCATCTGGGCTGGAATCTTAGCCAAAGTGTTTTCATGTTAATGCTCCAGAGTGAGAAATTAGTTTGTCAGAGGTTTCACTTCTGGTACATTCCCGTCACATCTCTGCTCCCACCACAGATCCCTGTTTCTGGAGGGATCTCACAGGCTGTTCCAGAGGGAAAGGCCCCTGTGCTCCCTGTGCTCTGGAAGGCTCAGGCACACAGATCCTGTGTGTTCTGCCAGGAGTCCTGCCCGGAGCTCCTGCCGTGCCCCGAGGCTGCACAGGGCTGTGACAGCACAGTATTGCCCCCAGCCCTGGCTCCTGGACTGTTCTGTGGTGTTTTCCAGCCACAGAAAGGAGGCTGTGGGCTGTGTGGTGTGTATTGCTTTGTACCTGTGAGGAAGGGGTCTGAGGAATGGACCCCACAGCCTTTGGGGTTTTTGGAAAACACCAAGTTCCCTCAGGCTCCTCAGCTTTTGCCATGGAGTGGCTGTGGGGTTCCCACTCAGGGACCAGGAGCTGTCACTCCATGACGACACAATGCCATGGAGCTGGTACCCCTCCTGGTTTGGTTTTTAATGCCAAATTCAAAAGCATCCCTTATCTCTGTGGCTCAAAACAAGAAACATGTATTTAGTGGGTGTTTTATGTAGTGGACTTCTTGTGGACCAAAATGCATGGGAGTCACCAAGGCAGGGAGGTTTCCCAGGTGACTGCATTTCACAGTGTTCCCACTGGCAGTGATGCTGTAGAACTCCCTCTTAAGAGCACAGTTAATTTCCTGCCATCTCGAGCTTTAAAAGCTGAGTAACTCTTACCCTTAGAGCAACGTAAAGTGGAGCTGATGGCAGCAGCAGCTTTGCAGGCTGGCAGAGCCAGGGCCTGGCTGTGAGGAGCTGTGTCTTGGGGCAGGTCAGCCCCAGCAGTGCCCGGGGACACCAGCACACACCAGTGCTGGGGCACAGGGGTCTGTGGGCACACCCAGCAGCACCTCTACACTCAGGGTGGGCGCTGTGGGGATTTGGATGGGTCCTGCCCTGGTCCCACAGCTCACATGAGCAAAGGAGGGTACACGGGAAACTGGAGACCCTGGATCAGAGGACCAGGTTCAGACACAAAGGCAGGTTGTCAGACAGAAGCCCTTTTATGTGAGGGGTCTGACAAACCTTGACAGCTGCTGTCCCAGCTGGGCTCGGGCCAAGGGTGACACCCCTGTGTGCCTGGAGGTCACCAAACCCCACCCATGCACTTGTCTGCTGGCAACACCCTGCTTTCTGCCTAGAGGTGAGTGAAAATACTGAAATATTGTTTTAAACTCTATGTTTGTTTGGTTTTTCCCTTGTATTTCACTGACAAATAAACAAGCTCAGGCCAGGGTTAACACTGATGTGAAATTAATTAATTTGGATTAATAGCGCTGACTGTCAGGAGCTCTGGAGGCTTTTGCTGCTGTTGGCCACAGAAATGAACCTCTGGGCAACTTGACCCATGTCTGGCAGCTTTGGGTTTTGTCTGGAGACTGTTACTGACTTGTCCCTTGGCACGACTGCCACGTGTTTCTGGCACTCCCATCACCTCCATCCCACACCTCACTCACACCCCTGAGGAAGAGGAGCACAGGAGCACATGTGTTCCTCCCATGTTACCCCCTCCCAGGGCTCCAAGAGAATCAGTGGTTCAGAGGTGCTGGGAGGTTTCCACGGCCTGCAGCTGCCAAACCAAATTTAGCACTGTTTTACCTCCCTCCTACTTTGCTTTTGTCGCTTTGCAGGAAGAGCATAATTTAGACAGCAAGGCAAAGTCACCTTTTACCTCACAGTTCTGTACACAAAGTCTGACCCGAGCAGTCAGACCTGCCTGCAGAGGCCCCTCTTGCAGGCTGGTGAGGGCAAGGTGGGAGCACTGAGCTGCCCTCTGACCCGGGGGTGCAGAGGCTCCAGTGCTGAGCAAAGCAAACAGGGACGTGGCTCTGCAGGGTTTGCACTGTCCCTCCCCACCCGGGCCGAGCTCTTCCCTCAGTGTGAGCACTGGCACAGCAGCACGGCCAGGGAGGGCAGACACACCTCATCCTGTGCCAGGAACGTTCCTCTGGGACCATTGCAAACCAGACCAAGACCCCTCCAGCCTGGGAATGTCCTTGTCCCCCCTGGAGCTGTCCCCCTGCTGCAGGAGGCACAGCCGTACCCAACTCCCAGCTCTCCCAGTCCACCCAGTGCTTCCCAGTGCTTCCCGTGCAGGGATTGACCCTCACCCAGGGACCAGCTCCAGCTCTCCTGCCTCTTCTGCCTTTGCTTCATGCTGTCCTTTTGTTCCCCCCTCTCCATTCCCATTGCAGTGGTCTCTGTCCCCTCTGCAGCTGGTGCCCCAGAACTGCTCCTTTGTCAGCACTGGAGTGACTCCCCCTGTGCCAGTGTTTCCCTGTCTCCCACCCATGAGGGGAGGCTGTGGGGAAGCCCCTGCACCCTGGGGGATGGCAGCAGTTGGGCTGGTGGTACCTCTGAGCAGCATCTCCCTGTGAGAAGTGAGTTGAGGCTCCTCCAGGGCTGAACTGAACCCAACCCCAATGTCACATTTTAGCAAGGGGGCACGAGAGCTGAGAATTCCCATCCTGGCCAGGTACATAGTCCAAGTCAGGTACAGTGCTTCCCCTTGGGAGTTTCCATATGGATATATTGAGAGAGAACAAGAAAATGGGCCAAAGTGGCAGTACCTCCTTCTGAGTGCCAGCTCCTCTAGGGGTAGCTTTTCTCCATCTCTCCCACTCTGGAGCAGGTTTATGGAGAGCTTTTCCCCAGAAGCAGACATCAGGACTGGGAATCACTTGTCGTAAGGCAAGTCCTGAAGCAGAGCCTGTGCCCTGACTCCCAGCCCAGCCTGCCCAAGCTCTGCAGTGAGTGCTGAGCACGGCTCGTGGTGAGCTGGGACTGCAGCAGCAGCTCCCTGCCAACAGGACTTTCCACCCCAGACTGCTTCAGAGACTGCAGCAGCCATAAAACTGACACACAGAAAGCCTTGTAAATGGCTTTTAGAAGTTTATTCATCCCCTGAATGAGGGGGATGATGAGCAGAGCACATCGCTGGCTCACAGAGTGCCCGGAGGAGAGTGTGGACAGCAGAGCAGCTCCTCCAGCTCTGATGGCTGCAGGGCTCAGGAAGGGACTGCCCCAAGAGGGACAGGAGGGCAGGGGTGCAGGGCAGGGATGCAGGTACCACACTCCCCTTCCCCTGGTCTGAGACGTGGAACCCAGGACCAAGAGCTGGAGTAACTCCAAGGCAATACCCAGGTTATTTCCAGTGAGTATTGCCATCTGCAGAGGCATCTCACCAGGAGTTTGTTTGCAGAGCTGTGTTTCAGTTCCCCTACATATGCTTATTGCTCACTGCCCCTCTTGTAGCTGAAATTGTTTGCATTTTTAAAAAACAGCTGTATTTTTCTTTTTCAGTAGCTGTCAAGAGACAGATAACCAGATAAAACATATTCTCATGATCCTGTTTCTACTTTCACCAAGAAGCCTAGTAGAAGAAAGGTAATCTGAGAGTAGTATCCAGTGCTTCCCTCCATGTGAAAAGTCTACAACACAGTGTATTTGTAGGTTAAGTGGTGAGCTGGCATCAGCCTTTGACACTTCCCATGTTACTGCTGAGTGCCACAGGGAAATGTGGGAATGGACAAGACCTGGATGTGGTCAAGTGCAAAGTGCCTTTTTCTATTTCCAGCCTTCAACAGAAAAGTTGTTATAGGGGCACCATTCCCTTAATTGTAAATTCAGACACTTATTTGGGACAAACTTTTTCTCCAGCTTGTCCCAGCAATCCCGTGGGATTGCTCAGGAGAGCTGGGCTCCAGCCTGGCACAGCTGAGGTGACTCCACTGCCCTTTCCAGAGAGTGGATGGACCCTGGACCTGCAGAGGATGGGAATCTTGGGCCCACCAGGAGTGTCTGGCTCTGGAAAACTCACAAGGCACTTACAAAACCCTCACAATGCTTTGAGGCTGAGGAATAAACAACGGGTGGGCATCTGCTGCCTTTTTCCCACATGTGACTTTTTGATCTTGTTTTTATGAACTTGTTTTTTTTCTTCAGGAGCTGTTTGAAGCCAAGGAAAAGGTGTGAGCTGGAGACCACCTCCTGACTCCCATTGTGCCCTTATGTAAGCCTGTTAAATACAGTAATAGCCCCATTAAAGGGAATAGATTGATATCAGGATAGAAACAGAGTGAGCAGCAAGAGACTTGGCTGCTTTGGGTATAGATTCATGAAAGTCATTTCAAGGCTCTCTGGGAGCATAATTAGAAACATAAAGTCCTGGGATGTCTTCCTTCCTTTTTAATCCAAAACTACTTTTAAGAGCTGCTGGCAGCTTGAAAAATGGTTATTAAAAGAGAAACAACTCCAGCCAGTTTGAGGGACAATGCAGCCTGCAAAGTTTCTCTGCAAACCAGGATTTGGAAAAAGTTCCACTTAATCAATAGGGAACAGGAAGCAGGTTGATTCTGGAACACAAAGGGATGCCAGAAGAGTGAAAGGAAAGTGGCCCTTTAATCTCTCACATGGTGATTTAATTCAAGGTGAAAGATATCTTTGCTTTTTGGAGCAATGTTACCTGCAGAGTGTTCAGATGGAGGGAGGCTTTAAAAGTTCCCACGAGCCCTTAAAGCACTGGCAATGCTAAAGGTACATGAGGGAGCCTGGCCAGGCTTGTTCCCTTTACATTGTCTGGGGACAACAAATCAAGCACAGAGAAGAAACATTAATTCATCTAAGATGTTACTTCCAGAGGCTTCTGTGGTGTATTAAATAATATTTCCCTTTGAGCAGAGCAATAGGGGAGGACAAAGAGCAGCTACTGGTTATGTGTTCAGTTGCTGGAAGGTGCTCAGGCAGCAGTGATGGACACACTGAAAGCTGGAAAAGGGAGCCAAGGGTGGTGGTTTTCCTTGGCTGAAAACAAGGAGCCCTTCTCCCACAGGGCTTGCACAGCAATATTTAGGTGGTCCTGACCTCCTTTTGGTTCTGACTCCAAGGGAAACAAACATCTCTCCTTCCCATCTTAGAAAGGTTATGTTGATGCTTTAGAGAAAATCACAGAATCCCAGAATGGTTTGGGTTGGGAGGGACCTTAAAGATCATCTCATCCCCCCCCTGCCATGGGCAGGGACCCCTCCCCCTGTCCCAGGGGGCTCCAGCCTGGCCTTGGGCACTTCCAGGGATCCAGGGGCAGCCACAGCTTCTCTGGGAACCTGTGCCAGGGCCTCCCACCCTCCCAGGGAGCTGTAAGCTGCAGGATTTGGGGTGGAGGGGGCAGAGCAGTGTGGCAGGTACTGCAGGTTTTCCATGACAGTGACTTGAGTGGGTGAGCAAGGGCTTTAAAAATTAGTTTAATTTTCCCAAATATTTGACAGTGCACGTGTCCCAGAGATGTGCAGCAGCACTGGGAGCAGAGCTGAGAGGGTTTGCAGCCTCTCCCTGGGATGCAGAGGAAATGTCAAGCTGTCCTTAGCCTGGATATGAAAAGGTTACACTGCATTAGGAAATCAGCACTAACCCAACGACTTTTGCTCCCCCTGAAGTCCAACAAAATGTCAAGAACCTGCCCAGCCTGAACAAGGATGGGGTCCCAGGGGAGCCTGGCTCCTGGGGGTGCTGGAGGTGGGGCAGGAGCATGGGACAGGGAAAAGGGGTTTGCTGGGACAGGGAAAGGGGTTTGCTGGGACAGGGACCCCTCGTGCCCCGGCTGAGCAGAGCGAGGAGCTGACAGGGCACCCCGGAGCCCTGAGCAGGAGCCAGTGGAAACCCCGGGCTTTGATGTCTGTCTCCAGCTGATAAATAGGCAGCAGAACTGTAGGAAACAGTTCATCAGAGAGAAAAGCCAAAGGAAAGAGTGAGTCATGCCTTGGCACTGAGGCAGTGCCATCCGAGCCCTTCCTCCCGCAGAACCAGCCCCAGCAGTGCCAACATGAGCTCCTTTGGCTCCCCGGGGGCACCGCAGGGAGCTGGGAGAGCTCCTCCCCTCCAGGGGGCACAGGGATGTGTAAAACAGGGATGTGTGAAACAGGGACGTGTAAAACAGGGATGTGTAAAACAGGGATGTGTAAAACAGGGATGTGTAAAACAGGGATGTGTAAAACAGGGATGTGTAAAACAGGGATGTGTAAAACAGGGATGTGTAAAACAGGGATGTGTAAAACAGGGATGTGTAAAACAGGGATGTGTAAAACAGGGATGTGTAAAACAGGGATGTGTAAAACAGGGATGTGTAAAACAGGGATGTGTAAAACAGGGATGTGTAAAACAGGGATGTGTAAAACAGGGATGTGTAAAACAGGGATGTGTAAAACAGGGATGTGTAAAACAGGGATGTGTAAAACAGGGATGTGTAAAACAGGGATGTGTAAAACAGGGATGTGTAAAACAGGGATGTGTAAAACAGGGATGTGTAAAACAGGGATGTGTAAAACAGGGATGTGTAAAACAGGGATGTGTAAAACAGGGATGTGTAAAACAGGGATGTGTAAAACAGGGATGTGTAAAACAGGGATGTGTAAAACAGGGATGTGTAAAACAGGGATGTGTAAAACAGGGATGTGTAAAACAGGGATGTGTAAAACAGGGATGTGTAAAACAGGGATGTGTAAAACAGGGATGTGTAAAACAGGGATGTGTAAAACAGGGATGTGTAAAACAGGGATGTGTAAAACAGGGATGTGTAAAACAGGGATGTGTAAAACAGGGATGTGTAAAACAGGGATGTGTAAAACAGGGATGTGTACTCGGAACGTCTCCCGCTCTCCAGGTCTGTCACAGACTTTACTGTCCAGCTGGGCTGGGATTTCTGCCAGGACAGGGATTAGTCCCAGGCTCTGGTCACCTGGGCTTGTCTTCAGGTCTGACTCAGGACGAGCACCAGACCATCTAACAAAATACCTTTTCCCAGATGTACAAATACACCACAGAGCTGGTTGATGTCAGGAAACAGACCCTGGATAAACAATCCCATAGGCAGAGCGTGAAGGGAGCCCCATCCACAGGCAGAGCTGTGTCCCCAGGGTGGCACTGCTCTGTGAAGGGTCCCAAACTGCCCCCAGGCCGCTCGTGTTGGAGTGTCTGCTCTGCAACATGGACAGTCTGCAGTGGCAAACACTTGTAACTTCAGAAAAAGATATTCTTAGTGTAACTATTCGTTTTTTTGACTTTTTCTATAATTGAGGTGAATTAAGTGTAATTGGAAGCCTCTGCTCTGATTTTGGCGCCCGATATAGCGTGGTATTCTGCATCTTCTGGAAGACACTCTCCTTCTTCAACTCCCACTAGATCCAGCTAAAAATAGTTAATCTAAATCACTTTCTCTCAGGCAGAAGTGCTCTTCAGCTCTCAGGATTTGCCCCTCTGTGTTACCAGCTCTCTTGTCCTGGCAGGAGCAGGGGGAGGCTCCCAGGCCCTGGGAGGGTGCACAGGAGAAGCCTCATTTTGTCACCAAGGAGAGGTGGCAGCTGGGGATTAGCAAAGCCGTGACACCAGGGGAAGGCAGGTGGCCCTGGCACAAGGCAGGACGTGTCCCCATGGAACCCCTGCTGCTGCAGTGACACAGACATTGCAGTGGCTGCAGCCAGGGCAGGGACCAGCTCGGGGCTGAAACGGCTCCACCTTGTGTGGAACAAAGGCCACCTGGGTCTGGTTTGGTCTCTGAGCCCCCAGTTGTGTGGAGGAGCCACCTCTCACACCATGAGCACCAGCCTGGGGCCACAGCCCTCTGGGCCTGTGCAACAGCAGATGTGCTCCTCACAAGGGCACAACATCTCCCAGTGTCAGGTTTTTCCCTCATTTGTCAGCCAAGTACAGGCTGAAAAAGCCTTGGCAATTTTGGGAGGGAAACAGAGGAAACTTGAACAAAAGGGTTTGCATGGATGGTCTGGCACAAGTGCAGAAAGTGGTGGGAGTGTTTGCTCTGTAGCCAGGAGGTGTTTGGTAGGACTGACCAGAGAGCAGTGTTTGGCTCTGTTTGTGCCCCTTTGCCCACAAACCACCCACCACACACAGGATCCCCAGCCAGGCTGTGCCCTGACCCCACACACAGGGACCAGGGAGGTGTCTCTGGACAGGAAAAGTCACGGGAACCTTTTCATGTGCCCAAGTCTGTGCTTATATTTAATGCACACATTTACACACAAGAGCACATTTCAGCCTCCACTTCCCAGTTAATTCTCTGATTCCCCATATATAACACTGACAATGCACTGCATTACACAGGGTGATTCATTGAGCTTCATTTTGTTTAAAATTTATCATGACAGAACCAACACCTGTTAATATTACATGTAATTTTGCTTGTGGCAACATTTTTCTGGGAAGGCTCTCAACCTCAGAACATGACTTTTGATTGAGTTTGTATTCCCAGGCAGGAACTGTCACTATGACTGAGTCAGGACTGAGGTACATGAAGAATAAGATGAACAACCCAGCAAAGTATGTTGCAGTTTCATTAGACCAGTGACTGGAGACTCAGAAAATTCATTTAACCCTGAAAACTAAGAGGCAATGTGAAGCTGTGATGAAAGCCAGGGTATTTGCTCAGTTTTCTTGGTCTCCTCCAAGCTCATGCCAGTGGACTCCACTTGTGAGAAATCAGATTTCCAAATGAATTCCTTTCAGAAAGTGCTCCAGGGTGTGAAGCAGTTAAACCACAAATACCCAAATCATGAAGTGGCAGCCTCTGAAGACCTCAGACATGAGGACAGCCCAGATATTAAGGGCATTTTTTATTTCCTAGTGCAAGCAAAATGGCTTCCACATTTTGTCTTTCCTACTCTGCTGAGCCAAAGGAAGTTGGGGGTTCGGGGAGGGGCTGAGGAGCTGTGGGAGCTGAGGGGACCTGGAGCAGCAGGGGCTGAGGGGATCAATGCACTGCAGCTCCTGCACTGCTGGCAACTGCCTCCTGCAGGGACCTGCCCCATCCCTGCCTCCCTCCTCCTGCACACCCCGAGGAGTATGGGCAGTTTTTCCTACAGGCTGTAGTTGGAGATTGGAGGGGACAGAGGTTGGGCAATGTCTGATTAAGGCTTCTGGATGAACAGGGATGTGCTGTGGGGGTGGTGTGATTTAACAAGTGCTCCCTGTGAGCAGCAGCAGTGTCCCCATCAGCCCTGGACAGCCTGCAGCCCTGTGCTCCCCACCCCGGGCCAGGGTCCCGTGCAGGGCAGAGCTGCCTTGGCCCCTTGCTGCCAGCTGACCCCAGCCCTGGTACCCGAGCCCAGCATTCCCGGGGGCCATTCCAGGCTGCTTCCCTCCCCTGTTTGTGCTGGGAGCACAGTGTCCACCCGGGCTGCAGCAGAAATGGTGCTCTGAGGACCCATTCCCACCCTCACAGGCCACCCTGGCCACCCTCGTCCTCCCCCTGCCCTGGACAGACCCCCCTGCACTCACTGCCCCGGGGGAAGGAGGAGCTCTGGATTCCCCTTGTTCCCACAGAACCACGGGCACGTCCCCTGTGCCCACTGTGGAAGCTGCCACAGGGGCAAAGAGGGGCAGAGGGAGCCCTTCCCTCCTCCTGTGCCCCGGGACGAGGACATGTGGCCTCTGGGACACGCCAGGCAGTGCCATGAGTTTTGGGTGACGTGGAGGAGTCCAGGGCACTGTCCCCTGCCCTCAGCCACACTGTCACGTGTGGGGCAGGAGCACATGGCAGGGCCCACGTTCACCCCATGGGTGCAGGGAGAGGCACTTTTACAGGACGATTTCTCTGGTGACCTCAGCTCTGCCCGTGGGAATTGGACCTGCCAGCAGCCCCAGGACTGCAAGGGGGAAGAAGCCTGATGATGCTGGGGCCCCCAAAGCCCCCTGAACCCTCTGTGGAGGTCACCCTGTGTTCCTGCCCACTCAGACACGGTTCCCTCTCTACTCACATCCATCTTCTATTCATGAGGGCTATAAATACATCTTGTATTCTATACAAATCAGGCATGCACTGAAAATATTTATGCATTGCATCCACTCACACAGTCCTCTGGATTCCAGCCCTGACAACAGCAAAAGCTATCATTACTCCATCGCATGGATGGGAGAAAATTCCAGTGTGGAAGCAGTTTATCTTTGAGTGAGTTTGGTGAAATTGCAGCTCTGCACAGACTGCAGCCCTGGCAGCTGAGCTGGGCCCTTTAAGGAAATGTCCTCCAAACGAAGGCAAGGTTTATTGGGTTTTGTGCTGTTGCACTTTTAGACAGTTCAAAACTCTCCCAGGAATCCTTTTAATATCCCATAAAATTGAAATAGGGGTTATGTAATTATAATTAGAGCACCATACTCCTGATAACATTCACTTCAAGTCTTCAGACTGTTTATTTCCTAACTTGTACCTAGAAGAAATCTTAAACCCCCCAAACAGTTGCCCTCTTCCCTGTTCCAGCACAGACCAAAGCAAACAGCCCATTGCTGCAGAGTTATTAAGGCAGCTCTCACGAGAGCTGTTTCCATAGAGCTGCTGCTGCAGCACGGGCAGGGAGGGTTCTGACATTAAAGGGTCAGTGGTACCCTGGGCCAGGAGGAGCTGAGAGCCCTGAGGGCACGTGGCATTATCCTCTCTTTCTGTAAAAGCAGGACACAACATTTGGCGAGGGCTGGGTGCAGCAGTCCCCTCACAGCTCAGCTGCCTTCCCTGGGTAAGTCACAAATGTCGCAAAAATTAAAAACCTGTCCCCAATCCCAGACCAGCAAAGACCTGGGTGTTGGTCTCCTCTCCCAAGGATCAGGCAGCAGGACAGGAGGAAACAGCCTTGAGTTGTACCAGGGGACAGAATTTTAGAGAAAATTCCTTCCTGAAGAGAGTTGTTCAGCCCTGGCACAGCTGCCCAGGGCACTGGTGGAGTCATTGGGGATGTGGCACTCAAGACATGGGCCAGAGGGTTTTTCCAAATTAAATGACCTCACAGCACCTCATTGCCCCTCCTGGGGCACAGGACTTCATTGTGTAGCGGCTGGTGGCTCCTCAAAAGAGGGGTTTGTGGCACTGAGACATCCTGAGGTGTCTGAGGTAACTCAGTGAGAGACAAGAGATTAATGCCTAGGCAGTCTGATCTTTTCCACTTCAGTTTCATTTTGAAAGTAGAAATTACACAGTTTAAGCTTTTTATGCTGTGGTTAGAGCCCAATAAAAGCATCACCAAGTAATTTCCCTTTTGCTTCCCTTTGATTTTAGCACTCTTAGTCCTAGTGCTGCCACCTTTAATTATTAAGCAGCAATATCTGTAATGCAATCCACAGAATTTAAACTCTGCCTGCTACTGGGCAGCACAGATTCAATCTGATTTTAGAGGAGTTCACACACATGTTCATCATCCACAGCAGGGAGATGATGGGACTGGATATGATGAGCCCTTTGACACCATCTCAAAATGTCACCCTCTCCCACGTTCAGGGCAGTGTGAGCCCAGGCCTGTGTTGGGGCAGCTGCCACCCCATCTCTGTGGGATGCCCTGCTTTTGGCTGTGCTGGCAGGGAAGGGCAGGGAAGGACAGGGATGGGCAGGGAAGGGCAGGGATGGGCAGGGAAGGGCAGGGAAGGGCAGGGAAGGGCAGGGATGGGCAGAGAAGGGCAGGGATGGGCAGGCTCTGCCATGTTCACACACCTGTCCCTGCTCTGTCCCTGCTCTTCCCTGGCACCCAGACAGCAGCCCTGCTGTCCCCATAGCTGGCACCTCACACCAGGACTTGCCGTGAGCCACCCCTGTGTCTCCTCTGGTGACTTCCACGGTCAGGGCCCCTCTGGCAGCGGGGACACACTGGCCAGGCTGTGAGGAGGGGACATGGGACAGGCCAACCCTGGGCTGTGAGGAGGGGACATGGGACAGGCCAACCCCGGGCTGTGAGGAGGGGACATGGGACAGGCCAACCCTGGGCTGTGAGGAGGGGACATGGGACAGGCCAACCCCGGGCTGTGAGGAGGGGACATGGGACGGGCCAGCCCCAGGCCGTATGTGCTAAAAGGAAACAGGCTCCCTGGCGAGGGAATGCTGTGTCCTTCCAGCAGCCAGGAGACAGGCTGGCACAGGAGGGGCACGTCCCACAGCAAGGCACTGGGCATCCTCCAGTGTTGCTCCCGGGGGAAAACGCAGCCTCCTTCCCCTCCCTTGTGCCCGTGAGGCTGAGCCAGGCCAGGTTTGCCCTGTCCAAAGCCCTGCTGGTGCCCTGAACTCTGCCCAGCTCCTCCACAGAGGGTCCCACTCTGCTGCCCATCCTCAGAGCACCCTGGCCAACAGCCCGGTTATCAATGTAAAATTAAAATGTTTAACTACCCTAATTACAGTGTTTATCCCCAACACTTTTGCCCTCACCTCACACACCCTCAGAAGTCTCAAACACATCTTTGCCAAAAGCTGTGTTCATTCAATAAACCCACCCCCAAATGTGAACAGACGTGAAGTGAGTGCAAGGGGCCCAGATAACCTGGCAGGGCTCCAAAGCCCTCTGTGGCCAAGCTGGGGCTGCACCGTGCCAGGACCCCCATCCCCATCTCCTGCCCTTTCCCAGCCAGCCAGGAACAGCAGATAAACATACTCTTAACCTTTGCAAGGAAGTGGGAGCTCTGGGACTGGTATTTGCTCTTCAAAGCTGGAACCAATACCATCCTCAGAGAGAGGACAGAATAGAGGAGCAGTGTGACAGTCCAGCACACAAACGCTTTGGAAATCATGCAATATCACCTGAAAAGGTTGTTAACAATTCTGTGAGCTTGCTCAAAGCTGAATTATTGTCAGCAACATTATTAAACCTCAGACAGCGTGTGTCACCCAAAGCCAACAGAGCCCTGCTCCAAGTGCTTCAGAAGAGCAGTCACATTTCTGCTGGAGCCCTGGGCAAGGTCACAGGAGGTGCCACAGCCCCGTCACTGCCACACTGAAACCCAGGCAGGATCACAGGAGGTGCCCACAGCTCCACTGCCACTATGAAAGCACCACAATCAGGGCAGGGTCACAGGACGTGCCCACAGACTGTCACTGTTGCCACTCCCAGACTTGCTGCAGTGTCCTGCCAGGTATCCCCATGGGATAAATCCCAGCCATGCCATGTCAGAGGGATGTGGGGGCCGGTGCCAAACCCCTGTGGATTGGTGCAGACGATCATGGGCTGCTGTGCCTGTGTTGGCAGAGCCCACCCCCAGCACCCGAGCACACAGGGATAGCTGTGCCTGTGGGACACGGGGACAGAGGGCTCCATCAGACACCCCCTGACAGAAAAAGGACCACCCTCTCTTTCTTCCAAGGGTTGACAGGTTGGTTTGTAGCACAGAACCAATTTCCTGAAGAACCCAAAAAAGGAGACTGACAGTTGACATTAAAATCTAATAAAGTTAGAAAAGCAAGGGGACAGATAGTTTAACAAGGAGCCATTTCTGGTGGTTACTAGATAAGATTTAAAAAAATTGTTTCATCCTGACTTGACCTAAATGGAGTGGAAAATTACCATGACTACATTTATCTGAAATCATAAAGTGTGTTCTGATTAGACCATGATAAAAAGGATGGTATAAATTGATCCAAAGATAAAGAAAGGGCAGGGAAAATGAGATTAAGAAAAGAAGCAGACGTTAAAAAGGCAGGATAATACAGCAAGTCTCCAAAGCTCTATTAAAAATAGCTGTAGGAACTGGAACATAAATAGTTCAGTGCCTCACTTTGCTCATCGGGATGTGGCCTGGCTGCAATACTGGGGAGTCCAAGTTATCACCTCGTTAATCCCAAACCCTTCAGCAGTCTGTGAAATGAGAAGCAGGTCTAGACCAGGCAGTTCCCTCCCCAAGGACTGAGCCTGGGCTGGAGAGTGCTCTCTGTGTGTCTGTCAGTTTGTCTGGAGCAGTGTCCATCCATCTGGAGCAGTGTCCATCTGGCCAGAGCAGTGTCCATCCATCTGGAGCAGTGTCCCTCCATCTGGAGCAGTGTCCATCTGTCCAGAGCAGTGTCCATCCATCTGGAGCAGTGTCCATCTGGCCAGAGCAGTGTCCATCCATCTGGAGCAGTGTCCCTCCATCTGGAGCAGTGTCCATCTGTCCAGAGCAGTGTCCATCTGGCCTGAGCAGTGTCCATCTGTCTGTCCAGAGCAGTGCCCACTGCACCAGTGCCCAGGGTCCCTCCTGGCTGTGCTCCTCTCAGTGGAACCTCCTGCCTCCTCTCCTCACTGAAACCTGCAGCTGGTTAATATGCCTCAGTCCCTAATAAATTACATGGAAATTGGTCAAAGGACTGGAAAACTAGTACAGTGGATCTGGAAAACAAACCAAGCCAAAGAGAGCCTTTGGCTGAACCTGCTTTCCTAGAGAGACAGCACTTGCCTCTGGCAGAAACCTTAATGGTCATGGAAGCAAATTTGTCTCTGGTAAAAATTGTGTTTCGACTTCCTAGAAACAAGCTAAAAAAAGAGAAATAAACCAATACTGGTTTTCTGCCCCCCTGGCTGTGTGACCGGGTGTGTGGGGGCTCAGTGTGTGGCACCAGTGCCACGATACCCAGCAGGGAGGGAACCAGCAGCCACGAGGCCACAGGAGCCTGTGCTGGAGGAGCTGGGGGCCTGGCTGGGTGGGGGCTGTGCCTGTCCCTCACCCCACTGCCCCCCGAGGGACCCCCAGCCTCGCCAGGGGGGCTCTGCCCTCTGTGTCAGCACCGGGGGTCCCGCTGTGGGCACAGGGCTGGGCCAGAACCAGCCACCCCTGCAGCCCGAGGTGCCCAGCCCAGAACAGGGCACCAGGCCTGGCAAGAAGCTGCCCTGGGATCATGTCTCTCACAGCACATCCTTGGCAGTCCACAAGCACTGCTGCTGCTCCTCCCCGGGCATCAGGAATGGGTCAAGGGCTGACATTACCTCCTTTTAGCTGCTTTTATTCTCTTCAGCCTAATGACTAGAACACCCAGCTTCTCTTTAGAGCAGGAAAGCAGTTTATTTACCTAATCCCTGATGACTCTGATCTCAATCAGTGTTCTTAGAGTGCAGCACTGAAATCCCCAGTATCCTGTGTCCATGTGCCCCCCCAGCACAGGACTCTCTCAGACCTTCCCTGGATGGCCAAGTGGGGCTGGTTCACTGAGATAAGGCTCAGCAAAAAGCCTGTTTGGAGAACTGTCTCTCTTTCCATTTGGTGTAAACTTCCTTTTCCACCCTCTGTTTACGTTGACCTGGACATGTGTAAATCTCCCAGCAGAGATTTCCTTGGAGGAGAAAGTCAAGGCATGGAGTGAGAGGGAGCCCCATTCCTGCCGTGCTGCTCGGTGGCAGCAAAGAGGGGCTGCCAGTGTCCCCTCTGTGGCCCTGGGATGGCTTTGGCATTGCAGACAGATATTTCCCTACAAGACTTTGGGAATGACTTTCTCCTGTGTGAGAAGCAGCCTGGTATCCACATCCATCCTTGCTGTCCTTGCCAGTGCCACGAGTCCATGGCAACATTATTGTTCTTGCACTGGAGAACTTTCTGCAGTGTCATTAACTAGTCACAGATAATTTAATGTCCCTAGATTTGTTTTAATTAATGTCCAGCTGCTCAGCTGTTCCACAGGGCATCCATGCTCTCCTCTCTCTAGCTGGGAATATTCCGTCCTGGAAAGCAGGACTGTCCCAGCTGATGGGGAGGGATGGGGGGGGTCAGAGGCCACTGTCAGAGCTGGGGTGGCAGCCTCGTGCCAGCAGCAGCTTCCTCCTGCCTTGTTCTCCTCTGAGACCCCCAGCAAAAGGCTTTGGAAATGATGTCTTGAGTGCTGGGTCTGACTCTGGGGTCTGACCAGCCCTCTGCTTCCAGAGCCTGGTGGGATTCTTTATTTTGCTGGATTTAGGAGGACACAGTGTGAAGATTCACTTACTCTTTACACAGGTGCCAAATAAATGAACAAAGCAGGTGTTTTGTGTTACTGTGGGAGAAATTCGTCTTTGCTGAAAGAAACCTGGGAATATGGCAGTAAAGCTGGGTCTGGCTCCTAAGCTCGGTGTGATGGACAAGAGCTCTGTGCCATCCCTGGGAGGTGATCCCAGGCAGGCAGAGGGTGCCCAGCTCCCCACAGCTTGGCAAAGGAATCAGCCCTTGCCAGGGGGAACTCACTCTCTTGGGAGGTGGTGGATCCAAGACCACAGAGATGGCAAAACCAACATCCAGCTACTATCTAGTCCCATCTATGCTGAAGTCTATTTTCATTCATGTGAATTCATTCTGCCATTGCTGCCATGGTGACCAACTTAAAAATTAATTATATAAAGACATTAACAATATATTTAAATAGGAACATTCAACCCACGGTTTTGGCAAAAAAAATCCACATTTTCCAAGATAGTGCCCCTCCTACCATCCCCTTGAGTCCTTAGATACCATGACTCCACTAATTTCTTTCCTTATCTCTGTGCTGATGTTGACAAATATAACTAGCATTTTGCTTCTTTTTTTTTTTTTTATTTCTGACACACATAAACCAGATATTCTTTGAACAATTCTAGTTCTGCCCAAAGCCTGTGTTGCTGTGAGCACCAATGCCACCCTCATGTAGCACAAGAGGTTTTGGGGTCTGACATACTGGCTGCAGACAAAGGAAACCCCAGGCAGGTGCTGAGCAGAGCACGGGCTCACTGTGACACTGTGACACTGTGACACTGTGACACTCCTGCCCCTGTTTCATTGGGGTTTTCCACAGGGCAAGTGTCCCACAATGTCCCAGCAGAAGTGGAACACGTGGCTGTGGCAGGGAGGACATCTCCACAGAGCCTGCCCTGCTCCCCAGCCCCACGGCCACCCCTTTGCAGAGGGAGGGCAGCTCAGCCCTTGCACCTTCTCCAGGCAATGGGGCTTTCCAGCCCCCCACCCCTGCTGGCTCCCAGCTCTCCTGCCTCCCCTCCCCAGGCTTTCATCTGGGTCTAACTGTGCTTTCTGTGCCCTTCTCTCACAGGCAGCCTTTGATGGTGGTGCTGTCATGGAGATTATTTTCGTGCTCTTTTCTGCAACCACTTTACCATTGACTCATGTTGTTTCTTTTTTTTTTTTTTTAAAGCACAAACATATATCCACACTTACCTCATTCCTTTCTTTTCAGCCCTGTGTTCTTCCAGGAGGCAGCCAATGACAGGGATAAGGGAGAAGGGAGCAAATGCACCTGAGCATCTGGGAATTTGGCTTTTCATGGCATCCAGTGCAGTGAATGTGAACCAAAGTGTGCAGTGCAGGGAACTGCCTCTTGGCAGGGAGGTGTGCAGGGAAGGACTCAGCCCTGGGATGCAGCCCTGAGCTTTCCCACTGGACAAACTCGTTTGTTTTGGCACTCTCAGGGCTGGTTTGCATGCCTCTCCATCCAGCTGCTGCTCAGCTGCTGTAGTATTTTCCTTCAAAGAGCTGCTGGGAATGAGGCCTAAAACAACTTTGCAGAGGTGTCTTCACTAGTTGTGCTGAAAAGGACACTAAGAGAGTGGTGTGACAGATGCCTTTCCCCGGAGCAGCACCAGTGACTGGAAGGACTGATGTCTGGGTGCTGAGGCTCTGTCAGAGACAACCAGCCCTCCCAAATCAGCCCTCCCTTGGTTTGTTGCTCAGGGACTCATTTTCAGAATTATCAGCCCTTGCAAACAGCAAATAACAAAAGAAGCAAGCACAAAACACCACCAAGAAGACCCAATATCCTTACAGCTTGCTGGATCAGCTGTGGCAGTGCCTGTTGTATCTCACACACAGACAGTGCTTTCCAAGAGAGGTGCTAAAACTGCTCTGGGTAGGGAATTCTCACAGACATTTATTCACAACTACCCATGGAAAGGTTTAATCTGCTCTTCCAGCACAGCCTTCCTGGGAGAGGAACATGATGGATGGAGGGAAACTGTAAAGGGTGCAAGAAGATATTGGAGGGTGGAAGAGAGCAGAAGAAATGCAGCCCAGATTAGCATGTGATCAGGATTGTCAAGAGAGTTCATGGCTTTCTGAAGACCAGCAGCATCACCTTTCCCTGGCTGTCATCCCCAGTGCTGGTCTGTACTCACAAGAGGAAATGTTTCACCTCTCGAATCACTGACGTGTCTTTATTAGAAAAGTCTCCTTTAGTGCTTGTTCAGGAAAAAGCAAGGCCTAATCCTGAGTCACTGGACAGGCTCCTGCACAGCCTGGTGTGGCTGGAGCTGTGGGAGGAGAGGGCCACGGTGGTGACAAGTGGCAGGACCATTGTCCCTGGAGCACCGGCCTGGCCTTGCCCAGGGTACGTGGGCAGGAGTGGGGCCGTGTCCTCCTCCTGTGTGACATCCCTGCCTGCTGCCTCTTGGCCCAGCAGGGCCCCAAAGGGATCTCGAGAGGCTCATTTGCAAAGCTTTGCCAAAGACCCCACTGCCACACCAGTAGGAGAATGGCAAACAATACGTGACAGCCAGCTTGCTCCTCTTCTTTGGGAAACTCAGATGTTTTCTTGTCACAAAGCTGCTCATTCTTCCCCTTAACATAAACATCATAATGAGAACAAAATGGTTTTCTTTGACAAAATGCTGTGTGTTGGTGGTTAAGCAAAATTACCATTTTGTAAAGCAAATGAAGGAGAAAGGCAGCTCTCTGACAAATTCTGGGAGCAAAGAAAAGGCTGTTTTATTTTCTGCACAAATTAATTTCACTTTTCTTGGATGTCGACCCAGATGCAAAGCTGTGTCTGGGGGCACTCCAAGGGGAATGGGTAAGACACTGAGTGAGGGAGTGTCCCCAAGATGGGGGTGTGAGCCCAGAGACCTTTTGTGGTGCTCAAACCTTGTGCCTTCACAGCTTTGCAAAACCAGATAAACATCCTGCACTTGTCAGTACAGTTAATACTGAGATGTCCCTGCCCATGGCCGGAGATGGAATGAGATGATCTTTAAGGTCCCTTCCAAACCAAGCCAATCTGGGAATCTATGATTCTATAAATCATTAACCCCAAATAAACCTCAGTAATTGTGTGTTATCATTCCCATTAACAGTCTGACTGATTTCAGTGGGACTGTCAGGGTGGTCAAAGGTTGTCAGTGTAAATTTTAGCTCCAGAATAGGAACTGTGGATGTTGGAGTTAAAAGCAAATTATTGCCAGTATCTCCAGCCAGCTGATGTTCAGACTGACGGTACTTAATTTTTTCTACATTTCAGACTTTACTGTTCTTTTTAACCACAGGAAACCTCAAGGAATTTATCTGGACAACAAATCAAACATTTTCCACATTGATAAAAGCACAGAGACAAGTGGCAGTGGTTCCCCAAGAACTTACAAAATAGACAGTCTGCTTTGGTAAGACATCATCCCTCCCAGGTGACAGGGTGCAAAAGGCAGAGATTGCTCTTACATCAGTGTGGCCTTTGGAGCCTGAGCTGTGCTGCATCCCCACCTGGTTGGCTTTGGCTCTCCCTGGGCTCAGGCACATCCCTGGTGACAGCGAAGGGTCCCCCCAGCAGCACCCACAGAGCCCCTTCTGGGCTGGGACAGACCATGGGCCGGGCTCAGGACCAGGGCAGGACTATCATCACTCCTGCAACACCTTCCAAAATGGGATGTTCAGAGTGAAAATACTTCTCTGGGCTTTGCTTCTTCCAAGAACGTTTGACATGTGGAATGTTTGGTCTGAAGCACTCTCTTTAGAGAGAAATGGGAATATCCAAGTGGAAAACCTGAGTTTTCAGATTGTTTTCTTGTTGTTGTTTCTTTTTTTTTTAAATAAAATTCCATTTTCATGGAAATGTAGTTTGTGCCATCTCTCATCAAAGGCAAATCTTAATATTAGTGAACTCCAAGAAACAAAACGGAACTGCTGTGTTTGGTAAACGTGAGGAGACAAAATGAAATGGGAATTATTGTCCTCTCCTGCTGGAGATTTTTTCTTCTAAATTGGAAAAGGAAGGGCTTATACTGCAGGCCCTGAGCAGCAGTAAGGAATCTCCTGTTGAGATAAATGGAAATTACATTTTTTGGCATCAGTTCCTGAGTTGCTCAATGGGTTCCATTGCGTTTTATGGCAAAGACTGTTCTTCAGCACAAGCCCTTCCTGTTCCAGACCTTGGAGTTGGGAATGTGCAGATTAAGGCATTATTTTGACTACAATCTAAAGACCTTGTAGAAAAGTTGAAAAAATTCCAAGGTGCTGCCAGTGGTTTTGCTGGGGACAAGATTAATATTTGCTGGATTTGCTGTATCCTTTTAACTGCTGCTTTCCTCCTCCCTCCAGTAAATAAATCTGCCTATTAGTTAAACAAACTGACTCTGATAGAAACCAAACACAAGAAATATATTAACAATAATCCCCTGTTCTTAAAATAGAAAGGCAATAGTGAAGAGAGCCCTTGGGTCGTGCTCTCCACTGGGCACTGTCTGCTCCAGAGCTCCTGCTTGGAACTCCCAGAGATGAACAGGAGCTGCAGCAAAACCTCAGTCAGGGAGTCCCTGCAGGATGGAGCCTGTTGTTAACCCACGTTCTGCTGTCGTGCTGCTGGTACAGAGACGGGCAGTGCCACCCCTGAGGTACAGAGAGGGGACAGTGCCACCTCCTGTGGTACAGAGAGGGGCAGTGCCACCTCCTGTGGCAAAGAGAGGGGACAGGGCAACCTCCTGTGGGACAGAGAGGGGAAAGGCGAC
>WEIV01023796.1:198486-209787 GCA_013390005.1 Calyptomena viridis
CAGTGCCACCTCCTGTGGTACAGAACAGGACAGTGCCACCTCCTGTGGTACAGAGAGGGGACAGTGCCACCTCCTGTGGTACAGAACAGGACAGTGCCACCTCCTGTGTGGCTCACAGCCCGGCCCGATGAGACACAGCAGCACAAGAAGAGAATGAGGGATTTGGCAGATGCTCCTGAGCCTGTTCCCCTCTCACGTGGCTGTTCCCTTCCCCTGTGTGGGGCTGGGCTGTGGGATGTGGCACACACGGAGCGGGTGGCACTGCTGCCTGGCCGAGCAGTCTGGTATAGAATTAATCCCAGAATCCCAGACTGGTCTGGGTGGGAAGGGCCCTAAAGCTCATCTCATCCCACCCCCTGCCATGGGCTGGAACACCTTCCACCATCCCAGGGTGCTCCAAGCCCTGTCCAGCCTGGCCTTGGACACCGTTCCTGGTGGATGTTCCACCGTTGCCACCTTTTCTTAAGGAAAATGAAGGGTCTTTTGAAGAAGTACAGATTATTTGTTGCCTGGAAACAACCAGGAAAACCCAGCAGTGAGAAGCTGCTCCCTCATTCGAGGCGGGGAAGGTTGGGACCCTTCGTGGGGCTTTGTCCTGTGCTGAGGAGCCTGTGCTGGCCAGGCCCGTGCAGCAAAGTCAGGCAGCCTCAGACGTCCTTTTTCACACTCAATTCCACCAAGCAGAATTCCAGGAAGCCTTTGGGAACCTTCCTGCCCTCCTGCCATGGGAGCAGGCGGCTCAGGCTGTCTGAGCACCTCGGTGCCAGGCCCCATCCCTGCCTCCCCAAAACCTACTGTTGGCTCCTTCGGGATTGCGATGACAGATGTTTTCCCTGAATTTTACTGCACACTTGGGAGTGTAGGACCTGGCTCTGGAACGTCCAGAGGACATTGTCTTGACGTCCCTGCGTGCTGTGGCTGCTGTCATGGCCAAGGCGCTCCCTCCATCCTCCTCCTCTCTGGGCTCAGTGAGGTGTCTGCAGTGAGGTCCAGCAGCCTCCCTTAACTCTTTGGCCTGAGTGAGCCATTAGTACTCAGCATGTGTAGAAAAAGCCCTGAAACCCCCAAGAACCTGGGAATGCCTCATCCCATTCCTTCCCAATATTTAAACTGGAGTTGGAAGCTCAGGCCTCGGCCTCCCCTCACCTTGCTAGGAGCTCCTTTCCCAGCTGGAAGGCCAGTAGGTGCCCCACGTGCCCTGGGCTGTGTGGGCAGTGTGGGCACCGATCTCCCAGAGCTGGTTGTGGCCTTTTTTGGAAGCGCCGGGCCGGGCCTGGTGCGGCGCCGCCGCTCTGGGCACTGCGGCACAGGCACGGCTCCTCCGGCCCACATTCCTTGCTAATTTTAACCAGCTCCCTCGAGCAGGGCCCGGGGAAGTATGGTCTTGATTTATTAGCCTTCTCCTTCTGAAAACTTTGTTCAAGAGTCTTGGGACAGAGGTAAAACCAGACTGGGATTCTCAGCCTGGATCCTGACAAAGGTTTATCTGCATCGCCGAGTGTCGTGAGGTTTTTCCAGCATCAGCAGTTTTTCCCCTGAGGTGCCTGGGGAGCAGGATGGCCAGCAGAGCTGTGTGGGGAGGACGTGGGGGCATGGCCTGGTGGCCGTGGCTGGTGCCACCCTGCAGATGTCTTGGCCAGGCAGTCCAAGACTCAGGTTCCCCACGGCCAGCGATGGTGGAGGTTCCTGCCCACAGAGCCCTCCCTGCACAGCCTGTGCTCCTCTGCCAGCAGCACCTCAAACCACAGGGGGCTGCTCTGGCACAGGACTGTGGTCCCCCCAAACCTGGTGGCTGGGGACAGGAAGGAAACTGCTCTCCCTCCAGCAGGGCTGACCTTCCCTGGGATGGACACTGGCAGGGCAGCAGAGCTCAAAGTCCCAATGACAGGATGCAGAACGACCAGAAACCACAGCCCAGGGGGTGAAATGGGTCACTGAGGCAGTGGAAGAACTGACCCCAGGGGACATGGCCGGCCTCGAGCACTTGCACAAATGTTGGGGAGAGGCAGGGTACAGACAAATCCTGCAGCAAGCAGAGCAAATCCACTGTGCTTAACTTAGGGCAAGAAAAGTTTGGTTTAGGCACAAGGAAACTTGTTAGTGGTAAGTTCAGCTGACAGCAGGAGCGACTTTCCAGGGACTCTGTAGTGTCTGTGTCATTGCAGAGTCCCAAGCACATGTCAGGGAAAACAGGCAGGGTTGTCCAGGCCTGGGGGGAGGCACAGCTCCCACTACACCATCATCCTGCCCATGCCAAAGTCATTGCTGAACCCCGTGGCAACAGCCAGAGCCCCCAGAGCCCCCAGTGCCATGTGGAGTTATCCCAACTGGCAGAGATGGGATCCTGAAGATCAAAGAGCTTCCTCACCTTGCTGGCTATTGGAGCACTTTCTTGGTACCTCAGAATAAAATCAGAGTGTGTCAGTGTCAGTAACCAAATCAGCATAAAACCTACAGCCCAGGTATTTGTGTGGAAAACATCCCAAAGGGAAACACTAAATGTTTTGTTCCAGCCACTTTCTCTTGTTTCCCATTTCGATTCTGTGAGTGCATGGACTCACATCCATTGCCAAAACGGGGCTGTGCTCCTGGAGAATGGACAGGGAAGTGCTGATTATGCTTTTTCATGTCTTATTTTTAATACAACGGAAAAGACAGTCTGTGCTTCTGCTTGGCCACCCTGACTTGTGCCCCATCCCGTGGGGAAGGTGCCTGTGGCTCCAGGGCACTCGGTGTCACTGGGTCCAACTCAGTGCTGTGGCCACAGCAACAACCACCAAAAGCCCAAAGGCTGCAGCTTGGAATTAAACAGCTCTGACCTCATTACTCTTACAGAGCTGGTGATTTCTCTAAGGTGTTTTGTGCTTAAGGCTGCAGAATTAAGCAATGTCTACAGTTGAAGGGAGTTTTGTTTGTTTGTTTGAGATTTTCCTGTCCAGCTGCCAAATGTTTCTGGCTCAGCCTTCAAACAAATTAACTCTGCTATGACCAGCCAACTTGAATAAACACTGGTTGAAATTTGAGGCATGAAACAGTGAGAAGAGTGGGACTGGAAATGCTCTGGCCATTGTTTGGTGGGTGGTGGAGCCCCGAGTGGAGCCCAGGCCTCTCCACATGGCCCGTGAGGGGAGGGATGAGGGCAGGAGTTGGGGTCACTGGGGCAGCACTGGGGCAGCACTGGGCACAGCAGACACTGCTGCATCTTCTCGCTGGTGGGTGACTGGATTGCTGCTGGTCACCTGCAGTGCAATTCCAGCTGGGGCTGCTCCAAATCCCCCTTGGCTTCAGGTCCTCCTGCCAGGGCAGTGACAGCCACGTGTCCCCTGGCAGCACTGGGGTGAAATAGGCTCCTCTCAGCTCCCCTGTGCTTGTGGTGACCCACGGAATAACCCCCTGCTCTGCATTATTGTCAGCTGTAATGCACGTGTGGCAGCTGAAGAACAGCAGTGAATAGAAAGGGAAACCCTAATCAGCCTTCCCTGCTATTGGCAATATTGCAGCTGCTTACTCAGGAGCTTGAGTTCTGAGATACACGATTCAGAGGTTGAGCAGGGGTCTAAAATCGGGCAGCACGCCAAGAGCTGTGCTGCCAAAGCCCCTCTGCAGCCTCCCAGGCCCCCTCGAGGACAGCAGTGTTCCCGTGCCCTCCCTCGGTCCCTCCCTCCCCTCCTTTCCCACGGGGACTGTGCCGAGGTTCCCCTCAGCTCCCCTGTGCCTGCAGGGACTCCCAGCCCAGCACACAGTGACACTCCCTGCTGCCTTCGGAGTCTTCTCTTGTTTTCTTCACTTCCCACCAGGTCTCTACGGGAACACCTTTACTCCAGTTCCCCATTCCCTCTGTTGGGCTCTCTGGTTGTGGTTAATATCCAACCCCACTGAGTTTATGAGCCCTGTGGGCTCCCGGGCAACTCTCCATGCAGGAAACAAGCTCCTGTCACCACTCCATGAAAAATGTCTTTGAATTCTTAAAAGTCCAGCTTGAGTATGCGCACTTTTCCAGCCACATTTAATAATATTTTAACCTAATTTCAGTTTTCTTGAGGAATTTCCATTAACATTAGAGCTTTACACAGGAATAAGTTTTGTGGGAAAGGCTGCTGGGACACCCCCAGGAGCCCCTGAGAGCCCCAGTGCCTGGTCACTGGAGCCCACAACACCCCGAGCAGCCTCTCAACGGGAGTTATCCCACAAATCACACACCGTGTGTGTCTTCACAGAAATTGCTTTTATCTCATGGTGTGAATCTCCTCAAAACAGCAAAACAAAGTAGTATCTGGGTAACAGCAGGAGAAGAGGAAAATGGATTTAAGGAGACAAGAAGTTTAGCCTGATGTTCTCATCAGCCTCCTAAACTGCTCTTGCAG
Organism: Calyptomena viridis; assembly: GCA_013390005.1. Classification (NCBI taxonomy): domain Eukaryota; kingdom Metazoa; phylum Chordata; class Aves; order Passeriformes; family Eurylaimidae; genus Calyptomena; species Calyptomena viridis. The sequence goes on from WEIV01023796.1 coordinate 202,851, forward strand.
ATCTCAGCAGCTTTAGCCTCTGAGACTATAAATTGAAATTCCCAATCTCTCCTGATTTGCTACAGCCCTAACACTTTAATCCACCTTGTTTTCTCTGCCAGATACTTCTCTCCTGATCCCATTGTTGTCTGATTAAAAGTAGTGCTAAATAATCAAAGAGCCAGGGAAGAAGGAACAAGAGCATCCTAGTGAGAGGTGATTTCAGAAAATGGAATTACATCTGAAAAAAGAGTTCACATTTTACTGAAGTGACAGTCCCATGAGTTACAGCAGCACAGAATGGATTCACTTTTCTCAATATAAACTGATGCTGTTTTCCCCCAACATGAGTCATTATTTCATGTTATTATGAAGATGGAACAAGGCAACTGTGAAAAATAATGCACTATAGATGCAGATCTTCACTTTTAGGACTTAAATATTGCAGTCAATAAAGCTAACTTAGCGCAAACACTTCAAAATACCATTTAAAAAGGCTCGGAGGGTGGCACCAGGTGCCCTGCACCGCTGTTCTCCACTGGTGAACCAGCCCTGTGAGCAGTGCCCTGTGTCGTGCCAGCCCTGCAGCCCTTGGTGCACGGCTGCCATTGGGCTCCACACATACCCAGCACTTGTGTTCTCCTCTCGAGGCACAAAAATCAATTAGAGGTTTTCACTGTGCAGTAAATGTCAATTGTGCAAACATTACAAACCCAGAAACATCTGTAACTATGGAAACTCTCAAGGCAAGACTCATTTCAAGAATAAATTATGACGAGAGACTTTTTATGGCTGTTTTTAAAGAATAAATATAAATTAAAACAGCTGCATTTCATAGGTGCAAGTTCATTTTATTTTTTTAACCTCTAGTACTACAGCTTTGCAAAACAAATTTATCAATATTGACATAGAGAAAATGGTATTTTATTAATGTTTGCATCCTAAGAATCAGCATCATTACTATCACTTCAAAATGTTCTGCTAAGACAATCTCCACTGTATTTCAAAGGAAAGAAAACTTTTCAGATGTCTAGTGGCCCACCTTAGAGTTTATCATGGTGTTATTTATGCTTTTTGCTACATTTTACAGCCACACAAAAAAAATCGAGTGTGTGAAAGGAAAAGTCAGTCACAACTTCCTTTGAGTCACTGGGATGTTGTGGGACATGAACATGAGGCCTGTCTCCAGTCACTGATTTGAGGAGAAATGTGGGACTTGTTCCTCCCACCATCTGTTCCCTGCTCACAGCCAGTGTTAGGCCGGGGGTGAGTTAAGAGCGAGTGATTCCTCCCTCTCTTCTGCCCTTTATACTCTGCACATCCCTGGTCCCTGGAAGGTAAAGCCTTGGGGGTAAAATTTGGATGAAGTGAAGTTCCTTTCAAAAAGGAGGAAAAGCTGAACGGTGGAAGGTTGAACTGGTGTCACCGGCAGTTTTGTGCCCATTCCTTGTTTGTAGCACAGAAATCCCTGCCATGGTTTGTCCTGGGCTGTTGGACACCCGTGTGTGCCCAGAACATCCTGTTCAGAGTCCTTTGGAAGGGTCTGACACCCACTGCTCGAACCTGCTGCTGCAGCTCAGTCTGTGCCTCACCAAGAAAACCCCTGGAGACAAAACTTGGATGCAGTTCCCCTCCAGCAAAGACAAGTTTAAGGACATACTGACCCGGCAATTTTCCCTATGGACATGGGAGCGTGTGCTGGGAAGGGCGGAGGGTCCCGCTCTGGTCGCAAACCCGTCCCTCAGCATCCTCCCAGCGCCTCCATCCTCCAGGGGTGACTCCTGCTCTGCCGAAGGGTGGAATCACACCTTCCATCGGGTCAGGGAGCTTTCCTGAGCCCCACTTCCCACAGGGAAAAAGCAGCACAAAAGGAGGCTGAAAACTCCAAGGACGGCTGGAGTTTTGGGGAGCGGGGCGCGGAGGGTCGGGGTGTGAGCGGAGGGAGGAGGGAGGTCCCGCTGGCACGGCAGGACCCGGGCCGGGCTGAGCCGTGTCACCGGCACCGCCACCGCAGCACGGGCTGTTCTGGAGTGTGTTTGTTTTCACAAACCTCCTCTTCCTCCTACACGAGTCTTCGGAAATCAGGGCAAAACAATGAAGCGAGTCAGCCAGTGCCGGCTGCGTCTGTCCGTGCTCAGACTCCCTCTGCCTGCAGAAACACAAATCGTTTCTCATGGAAAAGGTCATTCCGCCTGTTTCCAGCAGTTCTGTGCTCCGGAGTGTCCGAGGGACGAGGCTGTCCCCCTGCAGAGCCCTGCCCAGGGTGGCGGTGCAAAGTGTTCAGGACCATCCCCAGGGCTCGCAGCACCACGTCTGTCAGAGCCTCGGATCGTGCCAACATTATCGCTGTTTGGGTGATGTTCGTTGTGGTGACTCACAGTAGTGACTGGTTCTCCTTGTCCTCCAGGCTTTTAGGAAGTGAAAGACTTGGGACGTCACTCCAGGAGCAAACTCGTTAAAAGTCTGACAAAGTTTTCTAATGGCTTGAAAACAAATGTGCGAACACGATACGAGGGTGATTGTATCAGAAATGCTCAGCACGATCACGGGGGAGGGATGGCACATGCTCGTGGTGCCAGGAGACAAGAGGAGGTGTGACAGCACCTGCACACAGCACGAAGCTCCTGGCTGTGCCCTCAGGGCTGGAGCTTTGGGATAAAATACGGTGTTTTGAAGGCCAGATTAGTAAAACAGTGGTACAACTTCAGGACCCACTGATGTCCTGGAGCACAGAGGGAGGAGCAGTCCAGTGCCTTCCCAGTCAGTGTGTCCCCTGGAACATTTCATGTGTCGTGACGATGGTCAGGATCAAGCTGGCATTTGATGGAGCATCCTCTGTGATGCCAACACCTCTTTCACAAGTGGCCACAGCCACCCCACAGCCTGGTGCTAATCTCTCACCTCCTCTTACACATTCTTCCTCCTGTACCCTGCTGGCCTTTTTGCCCACTTTGAGCAGTTTCTTAGTATTTTCTTGTTTGACTGCCCATACAACCACGTTATGGTCATCAGGCAGTAGCTCCTCACTCCCACTCTTTTATAGCTTTTTTTTGGGCTTACCTTTATTTTCTTTTAACCCAACCCTCCCTTCTAAGTGGGAATTGCAGTTGACATCAGCCACAGGCATTGGCTGCAGAACCACTGAGAGCTGTTTAGAATCCAGGCCCTCACTGTTGAACAGGGCACCCCCTCTCTCTCATTGACCCTTTCAGAGACCTCAATAGACTCACAGGGAATAATTTCCTTCTACAGTGCCCCAGTGCCACATCCTCCCTGGGTCTCTGCCAGTGCCCCTTCCTGCTGGTCCCCCCACTCAAGGATAATTGCCTCTTTCCCAAGAGTTACATAAAGGGCTTTATATCCCCCCCGCACTGTTCAGGGGATCAATATAATACACCACAGATTAGAAACAGCAGTTGGACATTTCAGGGCTAATCCTGCTTTTAGTTCCTTCTCACTGTGTCCTATTATTCTGCCCAAGTGAGTACCAGTCCCACGGGCCTTGGCCCCCTCAGACAGGCAACTCCTTCAGAGGCTGAAGAACAGAGCCAAAATTTCCAGGTATTTTCTAAATCTAGGTCTTCCACAGGGGCTGCCATGTACCACACTCTCAAATAAAAGCTGGGACGGCACTTTTAAGAATAGAAGGGATATTTCCATTGTAAACTGCACAACCATGACAGCTGTCAGACACAAAATCTGATTTTACAGTGCCTTACTAAAACCAGACGAATTGGAGCTGACTGTTCCCGGAATGCCTGCAAACCAGTCGGGTTCTGTGCAGGCTGGGCAGCCTCAGCACACCCACGCTGCTGGCTTGGCTCCTGGCTGCCAGCATCCTGCATCCCCTGCCTGCAGCTGCCTGTGCCTGCCTGTCCCACACCTGCCCCGGGGCACCAGGAGTGTGGGGCTGAGGAGCAGCAGAGCACCGGGTGTATCTGCACTCCCCGGTGCTGGGGGTTGGTCACACAGCAGTGCTGGGCCGGGAGCAGCAGCACTGAGCCAGAGCCCATGGGCTCCCTCCTGCTTGTGGCTGTTCTCCCACAGCTCTTCCATCCCACTTCAACCCAGCAGCCCTTTGTCATTTCACTGCATTCCCATCAGCTGCCTCACTCTGGGAGAACTGGAGTAAAACATCAGCCAGGATTTCTTTTATTTTCCTCCCTGGCCAGCCGAGCTGGACGTGGATCCAGGAACCCCGGGCTGACACCCACGGGAGGGCTCGGCCCTGGCTCCCCACAGAGGTGCAGTGCAGAGGAAATAATGCTCATTCCTCAAATGCTGGGTTAATCCCAGCTGTCAGCTGCTGCTTTAGCAGCATTTAGATGGTAGAGATTATGTTACAGAAGAGCTGCTTATCAGAAAGGTCCCAGGCAGCATTTGCTGTTGAAGCTGCTCCTGCAGCTCCTGCAACCAGAGCTCCTTCTGCTGAGAAAAAGGCTGGATTTTAAACAGGGCCATTCACGAAACTAACAAGAGGCCCATAACTTACATCTCCCCCCTGGGAGACCACCTGTTCCACCCCATTACGTGGCTTGTGCCCTTTGGTGCACACTTTCCCTGGGAAGGTTTGGAACAGTCACAGTGCCAGTGCTAAATATAAAACCACATTAAGCTCCCAATATTTAGTATATCCATTAGGACTTCCAAATTAAACTGCTACACATCTAATGCCCATTTCCAGCCCCACTTCCAAGCTTACTTCCCTTAAACCACAAATGAACACAGAGACAATGAAAAGGGGAACTGAAGAACTGAAGGGGCTGGAACTGGAAGAGGAGCCCAGGGCAAGTGATCCCAACCTACAAGTAGCCAAATCTATGTGCACAGGAGGGCAATGGAGCTGGAGAAGGTTCTGGAGTCTGATGAGGGATGGCTGAGGGAGCTGGAGGGCTTGGCCTGGAGCAAAGGAGGCTCAAGGGGCATCTCCTTATTTCTTGGATCACCCTGGTCTAGTGGAAGGTGTCCCTGCCCATGGCAGGGGTTTGGAACTAGATGGTCTTTAAGGACCCTGCCACACAAACCCTTCTGTGACTGCAGACTCCTGGATGGGTGGGTTAAGGCAATGAACCCCCTGAGAGCCCTTGCTGTCTCCTCAGGTGCTTCACCTGACATAGGATGAGCTGTTGCAGCATCTCCTGAGCTGCTCTGCTACCTGGAAACACCTCTGTGAGACTGGGATTCCACCTTGTTTGCAGTGCACTGTGATGGCTTTAAAACAAAAGAGCCTTGAAAAATAAACCTGGAATGCTGCTCCAGTGGAATTTTAAAATATAATAAATTTCCAAACAGAAGACTTGGCAGATAGGAGGTAAAAAGGGATTTTTTTGGCACTTACGCTGCAGCCAATTTAAATTAGGTAACTGAATATCTATAAATTGTCTAATTAGGTCAACTTCCATTGCAACCTCACCCTGAAATGCCCCAGCAATAAGCTTTCTTTGGAGAAGGTCTTTTACACCCCTTGTTCCCATGTAGTACTTAAAAATTATAATGGTTCACTTAATCCTCGTGACTGACTTGAGATTTTCCAGAAGATGCTGTGACTTAAACAAATACATTTCTCAGGAATGCGTGTCTCTATGTATGGAAAGATTTGTCCTGAAACCCAAAAAATCTCTGTAACAGAGCTCTGCAATACAGTTGTGTAATGATAGGAATGGTAGCTCCAAAAGGGCAGTTGTGTTTGCTTTTCATAAAGCCCTGAAATAACAGAAATTAAATAAGAAAAAATAATTTTGTTAAAATAAACCTGCCCTTTCACTTGATGAGAAAAGAGGACAGAAGGGATCACTGCCCCAAGGCTGCCAGAGCCACCACTCAGGCACAGGGTGGGATTGTTGGGGTGTCCTGGGCAGGGCCAGGAGTTGGACTGGATGGTCCCTGTGGGTCCCTTCCAGCTCAGGAGATTCTGGGATTCCTTGATTCCCATCATGCACTGACCCTCCCACAGCAGCTCGTGCTGACCCTGTTTCTTTCTACCCACATGGCCAAGCCCAGAGTCCTCTGCTCTGACCACTGAGCACCTCTGAGCACCCTTGGCCACCTCTGAGTACCCTTGGCCACCTCTGAGCACCCTCAGGCACCTCTGGGCACTCAGCTGCTCTGGATAACCGCCTGTTCCATCCTGGCTCCCCAAGCTTTCCCCCTGGCTCCTCCAGGCTCCTCAGTTTATCCCCACCAAGAGCATCCTTGGCTTTTGGGTGGGTGGTCCCTGTCCATGCCCTGTTTTAGGCTGAGTTATGTCCCAGGGGCAGCTGACATAAGCTGACAGGTAGGTTGTGTTGTTAGAGCCCAAAGGACACCAGGGGCCACCCAGAGACAGGTTGGTGCAGTCAGGGTTTCCAGCGACCTTGGAAGCTGAGGGGTAACAATATCTGCCCTGAGACAGTCATTAATTGAACCAAAGCAGATTGAAATGGACACTCCAGAGGCCATCACCGTGGTGGTATGAGCTCATTACCTCTGCTGTGCAGCCTGGAATCCTGCCACGATCACAACCCTCTCCCCGTGTCCAGGCTCCTGCTCTTCTCTCTCCAGATGACTTTATAAGTGGCAGTTAGAAGAGAATTGAGAGCAGCAGGGTCACACTGACACACATCTGCAGGCACAGGGCCCTGTGGGGCCTGGACCTGTCCCCAAACCAGACCTGAGTGTCAGAGCCTTGGAGCAGAGGCAGGGACAGCCCACCAGTGCCAGACCCCGCTCCCCAAACACCATCCCTGGGAGGTGACAAGACATGTTTCCCCAGGAATGTCTGATGTAGGGAAAGCCCACAGTTTGGCACTGCAGGAAATCACGGAATTGTTTGGGCTGGAAAAGCCCTCTAAGACCATCAAGTGCAACTGTTCCCCCAGCACTGCCAAGGACACCACTAACCCATGTCCCCAAGTGCCACACACAGCTTTTGTGGTTACTAGGAACACAAACTGGGAAACAAGGACAAACAGGAGGCCAA
>WEIV01023796.1:211645-230437 GCA_013390005.1 Calyptomena viridis
GCCCGTCCCATCCACCCTGCCTGTCCCATCCATCCCGCCTGTACCACCATCCATGCCATCCATGCCCCCACTCCACCCGCGCTGCCTGTCCTGCCCACGCTGCCCGCACAGCCCCTGCTGCCCTGTGTGCAGCACACCCTGCCTGGGCACATTAATCCCCCCCGCCGACCCGAAGCCCCAGGAGTGGCTTTGTGGTGGACCTGGTCAGCCACAGCTCGGGCAGGTCACCCAAGCACCTCTCAAGAAGCCAAACACACCTTCCCAGCAGGAAGAGGGAACGTGGCAAGACACGTGCCCAGGTGATTTTGGGGGGCTCAGGTCACTCTGGGCCGAAGTGGGGGCTCGGGGCCGAGCCCAGAGCTGTGGCAGCATGTGCTGCTCCTCACAGTGCAGCCCACAGCCGAGCAGGAAAAACATGTACAGCACTTGGGTTTGCTCTTCCCAGCCCCAGAACCCTCCTTTGCACAGATATATCTACAAATTACGTACCCAAACATGGGGGAGAAGGGCTGATCCTCCTGTGTTACACTGGGCTGAGCAGATGCACAGACCCGCAGGAGAATCAGCACTTGGAATTTACCTCCTGGAATCCCAGGTTACCTTCACCCCGGATCTCAGTTCCCTGACATCATGGTTATTAGATAGATCATTTTCATGGATTATGTCTCGCAAGGGCAACTCTTTAATGAATAGTGGAATTAAATGTTTGCCAGGATTTTTTATATAAATGATCAATTACCACTGGGCGCATCCATCATGTTTATTAGCTCCTTCCAGAAACATTTCTCATTACTTACAAATCGAAAGGAGGTTGAAGTTGAATTTTATTTCTTCTTCAATTGCCCGTAGTAAATGCAGCACTTACACATAAACCATCAAGACCAGTGGGGTTTTGTGCAAGTCTTTTTATGGTGCTGGATAAAATTCTTAATAAAATGCTTATTCATTTGATCCCTTTCCTGCTGGAGTCAGAGTACCAGCCCCATGTTCACACGGGTTTAGAAAATGATTACGAAGAAAAGCATTTTCAGTGTTCACTGTTTGGAGCTGCATCTCAGGCAGAGGCCTGTTCTGAAGTGCTGTTCATGTACTGAAGAAGGAGCTGCTGCTTCTCCCAAAGCCCCTTCCCAGGACACGACTCCTGTGGCCTCAGCCCAGTTCCCTGCAGCCTCCTCAGTGCCCAGCAGCCCGTGTGAGCTCTGTCACTGCTCTGCCAGGAAGGGCTCTGTGCTTGCTCCAGGAATGTCCTTTGTGGGGTCTCATTTCATGGGAGTTACTTTTCCAGCTTTCCTGACTGTGCTCCAGTCCATGTTGATGAATCACAACGGGCACTGGAAGGGTTGTGTATATAAATATATATATATATATATATGTATATGTATATACACACATACAGCATCCCAGCTGGGGAAGAAGCTCTTCTCCTGATCCAGTCCCTTATTCACTGGCTCTGGCAAGTCCATTTCTCCCAGCTGAATTCACAGCTCTTCCAGCACGTGGTGCATTGGCCTTGCAGTGTGGTGATCAGCCCCGAGCTGTGTGTGCTCAATGCAGCCCTGTGCCACCATTCTGCACCCAGACCATGTTCCACAGGGACACTGACATTCACTCCTGCTTTACCATGTGCTACTGAGAAACATCTGCCTTTGCTGATCCTGTAAGTGAGAAATAACGGTAACAGATGGAGAGATCACATCTAACAGGAACTGGAGGTGATTTTTCTCAAACAGATGTTTCCAAATGGATCGGTTGTGAAAGGAGATTAAAGGAAAAGTCAGCACAACAACATGATAAATTATTTTCTAAACTAGAGGCAGTCAACGCTGATTATATCAAACATTATATCAAATGGCTTAAAAAAACCCCCAAATTGTTTTCTGATGTGCCAGCAATTGCCCTGCCAGCCACAAGAAAGGGCTGCTGTGGGGGTGGGAGCTGCCTGACCCACTGCTGGGCTGGGGCTGGGCCGGGGGCAGCTCTGCTGGGCTGTGTTGGAGGGGAGCCAAGGGGGGATTGGCATCTGAGTGCCCAGGAAACACAGCCCGGCCCAGGCAGCTCTGGCTGGAACCCCCCAGAATCATCTGCTTCCCAATCCATGTGGGAAACAGGGGCTTGCAGAAGTGTGGGGGCTTGGACAAACCCAGGTAGCCCAGGTGTTTGAGCCTCCAGCCTGCTGTGTCAGCTGGAGAGTTGTGTCCCCTGAGGAGCTGGAGCTGTGTCTGTGGGGAAGGGTGTCAGGTATTTCCATATCCACAATATCCGCAGGCAGGGGCTGTTCCTCACTGCCCTCAGGGCACAGCCCCTGCCTCGGGTGTCAGCTCCTGCCCCTGTGGCACGAGGGATGATGTGGAAGGAGGGAGCACAGACTGGGGAGGGGTTACCTGCACTGCTTGGAGGAATTTTTTGTCATCAGAAATGCTCTGGCTCCTGAACCGTGGGCAAATAGCACAGTGGCACACAAGTGAGCCCTCATTTTACTGCTTCTCTTTCTAGACTGTGGAGCCCTTGGAACAAGCCTCCCACATTTTCCCAGGAGCTCTGCTCCTCGTCCTGGCTGCTCAGGAGGGACAGATTGGCTGCTCCCTCCTGTAAGCAGACAGTGTGTGAGCCATGGCCAGCCAGCCTCGGGGTTTTCCCTGGCTGTACTGGTCTCTCATGGACAGTTATTTTAATAAACTACATTTTTGTGCAAGCAGACCTTCCTGGAAGGCTGTGCCCTGCTGGACATGCCTCAGCCTGCTCCCAGGAGTGCCCACCTCCATCCTTTGCATCATCAATGGCACCACAGGAATTCCCCTTGCAGGAGTCTGTGACCCCAGCTGGGTGCACAGGGGTCTGTCTGACCACCCCGGGGCTGCTGGTGCCAGTGTCTGCACTACTGGTGGGGTCAGTGAGCCCAGAGCTGCTGTGAGAGCTCCACAAGTCCTCTGCTGACTTCCAGACCCTGTGGATAAGCATGTAGCTGCATTCCATGTTTTCATGTGGAATGCCTTATGGAATTTCACTAAAGCTCTGCAGTCCTGCACATCAGAGGAACATAAAACATCCCACATGCTTTTAACCCTGGGACCAGAAAGTGAGGGAACACGTGTGGGGCCATGGGAGGGCAGTGCCCTGTGCCATCACCAGCCTCCTGTGCCACCCCAGCAGTGCCCTGGCAGCAGAAACCACTGTGGATTCCAACCTCCCCATTCCTGCTCCCAAATGCTTTCAAGTGTATTTTTGTTTCTCTGGGTTTCCCAAAACAACAGTTAGAGCCCTGGGGGTGTGGCTGGGAAGGGTCTGTGCCACACAGGCCTTGTCCTGAGCTGCCCAGTGTAAGTGGGCTGCAGGCCCTGGGTGGAGATACATAATTAGTGGGTTTCAGTCTCTCATTTGCCTGTAGAAGCTCATGTTTAATTATCTGTTCTGCCCTGTGGCTGTGACACTTGTGCCTGAAGAAAAGGAAAGGGGGGTCTCCTGAGGGACTTCTTTCTGCTCCATAGAGCAGAGCCAACAAAATAGTGGTGATGAAGATGCTCATGTACAATCCACTCTTCCCCCTCGGCCCAGGCTGGATGCTCCAGATGAGCTGCAGCCTCCAGAGACTCGGGTGAGTGTTTGCACAAAGTGCTGAGCTGGCAGATGCAGCTGCAGGCACCATTTCCATCTCAGCACCTTCCAAATGCTGCTGACCAGCCTGTGATGTGGAATAAACCAGCTCCAGGCAGAGCTGAGGCAAGTCCCAGCCTTGAGCTTTTCCATGCCTTGCTCTCCTGCTTCCCAGAGGGTGGAGAGTGGGCGGGCATCAGTTATCACCACCAGAGCCATTGGCACTGGAGCCATTGTCACAGCCCTGGCCTCATCTCTGCTCTGGTCCCTCGAGCCTCATGCCATGATCATCCCACCCCAATCCCTGCCAAAGGTGACCCAGTGCTCCTCTTTGCTTCCACTTACAAAACTGGTTTTCATGGTGCCATCTGGGATGCAGGACCTTGGAGGCAATTAGGAGCAATTCAGAGGAATCTGTTCACCACGACAGCCTCCCTCATCAGGCAGGGAAGGTGTGCCCCAGAATGCAGGGGAGCCCCAATGTCCCCAGCCCTTCTTGCCATGTTATCCCTCTGTGCCTCAGCTGCTTACTTAGGTCTAGGATGTGGAGTAGGAAATGGATTATTTTGGGCACTTTCAAGCAATTGTGGTGTTTTATTACAAGGAAAAATGCTATTTCAGGATTATGAAAACAGGCCTTAAATATTGAAGGCCCAGAATACCTTGTGTTCTTCTCTTTGATCTCTCTGCTGGAAAACATGGACGTGCCCATCCCTTGTGCCATGGGGACCCGCCCTGCCCTGGTGTGTGGGTGAAGCATTGTGTGCCCCAGTGTTTCACACGTTCTGGGGGACATCAGACAGCCACAGGCAGCTTTGCCAGCAGCTCTGGAGGTCAAGGTGTGCCTATCTAAGCAGCATGGCTTTCTTTTGTGTACTTGTTCTTCTGGACTTTTAAAAGCTCTCCAGCACTCATGACAGCCTGTGGGGCTGCAGTGTTGTTCACAGAGGGCTCTCACTGCCCAGGGGCTCTGTGCCCGTGTCCCCCACACCCAACCTTGCCCTGCTGAGAGAAAAGGCTGTTGGCTCCATGCACCGAGAGCTGCTGCAGGGAGGGATGATGGCTTTGTAGAGAACATGCAGCATGTGCAGCTCAGACCTTCTCAGCTGTCTCTCAGGGAGTGGGTGGGCTCTGGGCAGTCACTCCTGTGCTCACAGAAGTCACCAGGCAGGAGCTGCCACGGAAGGACAGTCGGAGGGTTTGGGTGGGAGCTGTGGGTCTCCAACACTGCAGGTACTGAGCCACTGGTGAACCAGTGCTTCGCCAGTCCCTGGGCAGAGTCCTCCTGTCCCAGGCAGGGTTTGCTGTTTGTGGTGCTGTTTGAAATCTCCAGACTGTGCGGGATGTTTGATGAGGGGCGTTGAGAGCCAGGTGATGTCAGTGAGAGGCAGCACTGCTGCTGCTGCTGCCCACCTCTGGCTGAAACCTGGCTGAGCAGCTCAGACGATGTGGTTCGAGGGCTCCCTGGTCCCCAAGTTGGACAGCCACGTGTCTGGCTTCTGTTTTCTTGGATGCATCCAATGTGTCCTGTCACACTCAAGTATAACAGATCTAACAGCCGTGAGGGCAGAGCCCTCTGAGCCTCTCAGGACAGGAGGAGATGAAGCTGGTATTTCCTACTTGGAAACACACCAAACGTTAAAATTTTCTTCCCAACTTTTGCCTGAACATAACATTCCTTTAGCCAGGATGTGCCTCCACTCCAGGGGGTGGCACTGCAGCCACCAAACACCTTCTGCAGGTGGAGGGGTGGGAGCAGGAGCAGCCTCAGGGGGGCACGGTGTGACATCAGCCCCATCAGCCCCAGGTGACATCGGGCACCTGCGTGGCCATCGGCCACTGGCCACCTCCTGGCCACCTGCCGACCTGTCCCTGCCGCCAAGAGCTCGGACCGGAGCGAAGCTGAAGGGGAAGAAAAGCACGGGGGGACTCAGGGTGAAGGGGACCCTGGTCCCACTCAGGAGCTCCGGGAGCTCCTGTCTGGAGCCGGTTCCCCGCCACCCTCCGCGCTGGGACGAGCCCGCGCCTGGACTTCAGCTACACTTGGGTTATTGTAAGAAATCCCCGGGGCAGAAATCCCTGTGCTGTGTCCTGGCCGAGCTCTGTAGCTTCGAGACCAGAGGGGACGTTCTGGCAGCTCCCGAGCTCTTCCCCAGGTGTGAGTCAGATGATGAAGCAAAACCGCCCTTCCCTCTCTGCGAAACCGCGGTTTGGGGAAACCGGCGTTCTCCAAACCATTAACATTCTGTGCAAATAAATGAGAAGAAGTGGAGTCTCCTCTCCCGCAGCTCTCCCACAGCTTCCCTGCCGCACCCGAGCTCTCCCCTGCTGTTCCAGGCTCGGCCAGGAGATGGGATGCGCGGCGCGGGGCTGCGGGAACCCCCGGCCGGGCCGAGACCCCTGAGCCCCCCGGGCTCTCAGGGGCTCCAGGAGCCGCAGCCCCAGCCAAGCCGTGGGCAGCGTTTTCCTGGGGTTTTGCTGGAATTCCCACTGGTGTTCGAACCCCTGAAAACGCTGAGGTTTAACCCGAATGCAGCTCCACGTCCTCACAATCTCGGGGGCTCCAGACCGTCATTTATTGAGTCAGGCTTGATTATCGGGCAGAAAACAAGGATTTTGTGCAACAGCTTTACCCAACCCTGTCCAACATCCCTGAGACGTTGCTGATTTGGAATTTTTAAAAAACTCCTCTAAGTTTCTCTCACTGCTTGGTTTCCCGCTGGTTCAGCAGCTTGCTGGGGTCACCACGGGTTTCCTGGGAAACCTCTGCACATCTAGGGTCTCTTCCCCCAAGAACAGGCAGGAGGAAACAGTCTCAAGTTGTGCCAGGGAAGGTTTAGGTTGGGTATTGGGAAATCTCTTCATGAAAAGGCCTGTGCAGCCCTGGCACAGCTGCCCAGGGCAGGGGGATCCCCATCCTGGGGGGATTTAACAGCCCTGTGGATGTGGCACTTGGGGACATGGGCAGGGGCGGCCTTGGCAGTGCTGGGATGGTTGGACTCGATGAGTCTATGAAGTTATGGTGAAGCAGTTCCTGCCCAAGAGCACACGAACTTCCCAGGAGTCACTGCCCCCCCACGGGATCCCTGATTCCTCCCCACCACAGGGCTCCCCCCGCTCCCGACTGTCCCCTGCAGTTCAACCAACGCAAACCTGAGTCTCAGCTGAGTGACAGGGTTGTGGCAGAGCCAGGACTGAAATGCTCCTCTTTACATACACACAGTTTACAAGTGGAATCCAACCCCCAGAAGAGCCAGCACAGGTTCTGCTCCAAACATGGAGTGGCCATTTGGGGAAAAATCTCCTTTGAAATTTATATGCTGCAGCTGCAGTTTAATTCCTGAATCCCCACAGCAACCAGTTTTCTTATAAATTAACAGCATGAAATATATTAGGAAATTAAAGTAGTTTCTTTGGCACTTCTGTGCCTTCTTATCTTCCTGGTCTATTTTTAGAACAAATGTTATTGCTCAGAATCTCATAAAAAGGATTTATAATCGTTAATATTTAGTGTATGAATGCACCAGACTGCAGCACAATTAATGCAGGCTGTGTCTGCTGGGCTGGACTCAGCCCCCTGCACTGGAGCAGCAGCAAACCCAGGCCCCACAGCTGGGAGGGGTGTCCTGGGACAAGTTCTCACGCCAGGAGGTGCAAAGGTGACACTGTGGAGCCTTTGCCGCCCTGCTCCATCCCCAGCTCAGGACAGGGGGAGCTGCTGTCCCCAGCGTGGGAGCAGACTGGTGGGACCGAGGGAAACCACACTGAACAGGGACAAAACCCCTTTGGAAAACCGAACCGTGCTGGAGCACAGGGTGTGACTCCTGTGGCACAGCACGGGCCAGTGGCAGGGGACACGGCCACGGTGCAGCATCCCCAGCATCCACCCTGCATCCCTGTGGAGGCTTCCTGGGGCCAGGGAGGGACCCCCAGTGCAGGGCTGTGCTGTGCAGGTCACACTGACATTGCTCCAAAGCACTGCCCTGGCACAAGCTCTCAGCCCGGAGCTCACAGCACCAGCAGATCCCAGGATCTGTTCTATGGAGCCCAGGTTCACTGTAGGGCAGCATTACTTGTCCTGTCTGTGCTATTCCCTGATCTCCTTCCCTCTGGCACAAAACTGTCACAAGTGGAACAATTCTTAAGCCAAAGTCCTTGGCATTCCCACTTGCTGCTGGGAGCAGGTCAGTGTGTTGGTTTGAAGTAGTTTTTAACCACCTTGTGAGCAACCAGAGCTCTTGGAATAGCATGATTTTGAGCACAGAGAAAGTTTCAGACCATCAACCTCTTGCAGTTTGGTTCTGATGAGCCTGTGGAGCAGAAGTGAGTTTCTCCAGCCATCCCAGACAGAGCCCAGCAGGACGAGCATCCAGCACCTGCCAAGAAAGCAAAACTGAGATCACAGGGGCTGCTGAGGACTCCCTGGGGAAGCTACAATGCTTTGTACCCTCCTCAGGGGTCCCTGGGAAAAGTGGAGTCAGGCAGGTGATCTGCAGCCTGAGGGGACCTTTCCAGCAGCCACATACCTGGAACACTCTGACTTCAGGAGACACCAAAGCAAACCTGGAGCTGAGCAGCCTCTCACCAGCTCCAGCACCACGGAGGAGCCAAAGCAGCACAAACCCACCATTTCACACCCATCCAGCTCCCAGGCAGGCTGGAAACCCTCTGGTGATCCAGCTGAAAGGAAAAACAGGATGTTTTTCTGTGCCAGAAACCTCTGACTGACCCAAACGAGCTCTGGGAAATGGTGACAGTGACAGAGTGGCTGATGGGGCTGAAGGAGTTTGGCATGTATTCCATGACAAAGGGCCTGTTTGTATATTTAGCATTTTACTATTTCAAAATGTAGCAGGAATACATTTTGATCCAGGCTTTGATTCTGAGGGCTGGCCCTTCCTTCCCCAGCAAACAGCACCATGAATTTAGTGAGACAAGTTCTCCCTCTACAGATCTTTTTGGTAGTGATGAAAACCTGTAACAACCAACTTTGTTGTTTGCCACAGTCTTTGCCACAGTCCCATGATTTCAAAAGATGCAAAAGATGAATTCCCATGGAAAACATAGGGAAGAGGCAGGTTCCTCACTGCCAGAGAAATAGAGCCTCTCGTCCTTATCTTGCTGCCTTTACAAAACAGCAATAATAATAAAATAATAATAAAATGCCAACACTATGTTGGCAACAGTTGCTCAGAAATGTTGGAGTGTTCTGGTTTTTTGTTTGTTTTCCTCTCCCCAACGTGTCTCTGTCCTCTCCTGAGAGCTAAAAGCAGGAGCCCCACCCAGGGTCAGGACACAGGAGGATGCAATAGGCCACTGGGGAGGGTAGGAACCATGTGCTTAAAACACTAATCTGTGCTTCAGAAAGGTATCCCTGAAATGCAAGGAATATTTTATCCACTGGTGGTCATTATCAGAGTTTCACAGTGGAGCAGGGTCACCCCCATGCTGAGGGGACACAGGGTTTGGTGCTCAGGAGGTGGGAGCAGAGCAGGGGACACCGGTGCCATGGGTGACACGTGGCCTCTTGCTGGGACACCGTCCAGAGCTCCTGATCCAGCACTTTCCAGTTCATCAGCATATTTGGATTATTCTCCACAGGAAGGATGTGCAGACAGCAGCATTTCAGGCACTGTGCTGCTGCAACACGATCTGGGCAGTGAATGTGGCACAGCACCCACTGCAGCAGCACCAGGATGCTCAGTACGAGGAGGGGCTGCCCACTGCTCCTGTCCCACACACGGTGACAAAGGCCAGACCTCGCTGAGGGACACCCCCAGTGCCCCCTCCTGTGCTCGGGATGGTTTTAGGTCATTTCAGAGCCCAAACTGGGCTGTAATTCCAGCCCCTGAGCTGACTGAGCCCCTGCCCTGGGCTCCCTGTCTGGGTGACAGTCAGTCCCACAGAGCCAGCTGTGCCCGTGTCAGCCCCAGGGGGGGATGTCACCCCGAGAACCAGCAGTGTGGGCTCTGTCTCGGTGGCAGGAGGGTGAGGGACACTCTGAGGCCGTGCCCGTGCAGCCCAGCGGACGTCAGCAGTGACACGGGTGGCACCGTGCCCAGCGCTGCCCTCTCCTTCCCCACTCACCCTGGCACAGCAGCTCCCGGGCCTGGTTCCATGGGCAGGTCCCGTGCTGCCCCCGGCACAGAGTGGCTGCTCTGGACACTTCCAGGGTGTCCTTCTGGAGATCCTGCCTGTCCTTGCCAGGGCTGGCACTGAGCAGTGACACTGAGCTGTTGAGACAGCTTTGCTGCAGCTGAAGACATGGTCGTATGAAGGCTCAGTGTGTTAATAAATAAACCAGACAGAGGAAACCCAGTAACGACCCTTCTCAGCTTCATAAATTCACCTACAGTCGAGCTCACAAGGTACAGGTCCATCCCAAACCCAGAGCACACACTCTGCAATTGGAGTCAGGGTTTCAGAGGTGGCCTCAATTCCTGGGACCCCTCCTGAGATGCCTCCCTGGAAGCCTTTACAATTTCTGAATAGAAACACAGTGCACAACGGCTTCCCTATAACCCCGAGTCCTTCCAAGGACTCCCATTCCAAGGACTTCCAAGGCTCCATTGCAGCCTGAAAGTAAAAAGAGATTTTCTGTGTAAGGCTCCACAGAACTTGCAACTCCTGCACTTGTATTCCCATTATTAATTAATTGATTGTAGATAAAGAAGGGCCTGCCAGCAGCACTGCCTTCTGCAGCCCAGGTTTTTGAAAACATAAAAGTGCAGATTTACAGAGCTGCAGTGTGAGGACCTGCAGTGCTCCGTGTGACCTACATTTAAAGGCAGGAGCTGTTCTCCAGCAGCCAGGGCTGCCTGCCTGCATGCACACAGCAGCAAGAACGGAGACAGCTCAGGACAAACCAGCCTGGAAACATGTGAATCCCCAGCAGGGGATGGCAGGATGCAGACGACAAACCCCAAAGTGCAGCAGTGCTTCCTTACCTGGTGAAACGGGAGGCACATTTTCCCTGCAGGAAATCCCCACTTCCCGGGGCCGTGGGGCACAGGCAGAGCCCAGCACCCTGCAGCAGCCCTGGACTGGGCTGAACTGGGCTCCTGGCCGTGGGTGCAGGGGGAGCCCCGTGGGGCTGGTCAGAGCTCGCCAGTGCTCCTGGGCCTCCAGGGTCAGGCAGCTTGGAGAGGCAAATCTGATTTCTGTCAAATCAGTGAGGGCTGTGCCAGGGTGCCAGCTGGGCAGGGGCAGCTGGGTGTCCCATGCTGGGTGACAGGAGGTACCACAGCAGAGGAGGTGCCCACCCAAGGCCGGGCACACGTGTGTGAGGTGCCAGTGGCACTGAAGTGCTGCGAGAGCTGGAAGCACTGAGGGCTGCAGTGAGGGAGGTGCTGCCACGGCCACCACCATGTGCTGATGGTCCTGCTCCTGCCTCACATTCCCTCTGCAGCTACATCAGCCTGGGAAGGATTACTCCCATTTTCTCCATTGTGGTGACTGGCCTTGGGCAGCAGCTAACCCAGGGCAGGGAATTAACTCAGCCAGAGAGGAATCTGCTGTGGAAATGCTGTCATTTTGACACTTGATTTTATCTAAAACGAGGGTGAGAAGTGAAGACATGGAGAAGTTTCACAAGGTTTCAGCTCAACAACAGCAAACCAAGCTGTCCTGGTAGTCAGAAATCTCAGTGTGAAAACCTGATTTGAAATCTTTCATTTCAAAATACCAGTTTAGAAGCACAACTTAGGGAAAGATGCACCCTCCTGCTGAAACTATTCTGGGGTGAAATGTTTTATACAACTTTAATACTGAACATGCAGGAGCTTAATATGCAACAACTAATGTGCTTGTGCCCCAGTGTGCTGCTCTGCACTGGAAGAGCAGCTATTTCTCATCTCTCTTCCATGAAGTCCCAGGTAGAAAAAGTAAATTTCATGGAGATATGGATGGATGCTCTCCGAGAAACCCCATCTGAAATTCAGATGGATGCTCCCAAACCCCGACTGTGTCCTTTTCCATCAACTCCCATTGCAAAGCTAATTTGTATTGATCATGAACATGGACATGGGTGTCAGCCAGTGATGACCAACTGTGCTGCTTCTCTTTGCAAACAGCCACTTTGCACTTACTGCAAAGTAAGTGCTGGATTTTCCTGTCCTCAAGGGTAAAAAAATACCTGGGAATAAGATACTCAGATACATGGGATACTCCAGAATATTCTGGAATAAAGTGCTGGAGCAAATAGACTCCCTGAAACCCTATTCAGCCAGGAAGCCAATAACCACTGACTCCAGCTTTTTTACCAGTGTGTAAAAGCTCTGGTGACAAAACTCTGCCTTAGGATCTCTATATCAGCCAGAGGGTGCCCAGCAAGAAGGAGGAGCCCTGGAGAGGAGGGTGTTGGGGATGCCCAGAGTGTGCTGGGCTGGGCAGGCTGGTGGGCACAGGTCCGTGTGGTCTGGGGGGCACAGGGCCATGGGGCCATGGGGACTGCCCTGCCCCACAGAGCTGCAGTGCCAGCACTGCCGCCACCCAGGGCAAGCCAGGGCCTGGCTCTCCCACCCAACTGGTTTGCAACCAGCAGGGAAACTTGCTGGAAGTCTTCCCACGAGTGAGCTCATCTGGCATCTCCTGCAAAACAGCATCACCAGTGTTTGATGTTTTGCTCCTCAAATCCACGGGTATTTGCTTTCTTTATGCTCAAGCCCAGAAGAAACAAGAAAATCGGAGCAAGAGTGTTCCCAGACAAACCAGTGGCCGCAGTGTGTGCCACGGCCACGGCCACGGCCACAGTGCAGCCCAGAGCCCCCTCGGAGGGGGCAGAGCCTCTGTGGGCCTCGAGCCGGGGCCGTGTGGCTCGGAGTTGTGGAATGAGTCACTTTTCCTGGCGGAAGCGCCGGGCCCGGTGAGGCCTCCGGGAACGCGGCACACGGGAATCGACCCCGTGGGATGGGCCACTGTCACCGACCAGGACATTTCCACAGGCCACGGGATGTGCAGAGGCCGAGAACAAAACCCGGCTGGGAACACAGAGAACACTCGGCTCTGTGTGAGGAGGCACAACACACCGGCTGGAAACGTGCCCGAACCCTCGGGGTTTAGTGCCTGTCACAGGGTCCCCGGAGAGCTCAGGCCGGGGCTCTGGGCTCTGTGTGCCAGGGGAGTGGGGCTGCCTGGAGCTGCCACTGCCACGATGGGCACGGACACACCTGGCACCCGAAATGGGCAAACGCTGCTGATGTGCCACCAAATCACCCTCCTGGAGGCACCTCTCAGCCAAGGGATGTTTCAATGATCCACTACCTCCCATAATTTAAAAACCCCACCCTGCATTGGTGGCTGTTTTCCTCTTGTTCAGCTTTTTCACTAGAAGAGAAAAAAACCCACTATTCTTTTTATTTCGAACACAATCAATATTAGTCCATACAGTCCAAGGTTCATTGCTTTCAGGCAACTGCTCATAAATATTCATTAGAGAATTAAAGAGCTATTAACAAGGGTAACGTTGAGGAGCATTTATTAACTGTCTTCCACAAGAAATGCAATTTGCATTTCTCGGTGTGGAAACCCACTTTGAGCAGTGGCTCCTTGCATGACAATAAACCATCAGGTAAAAGCTGATGGGAAGGAGGAACCCGCAGTCCTGACACAAAGGATGGGGCTGACACCTTCAGCTTCACGGAGCTGATGAAAGAACATTTCTGATGACCCTGACGTGCTCTGTCCTGCCTGAACCCAGCACCTCAACCCCAGCCCCCTCCTGCCCCTCCACTCCCTGCACTGCAGCACAAAACTCAGCTCATTTCAGTAACTGTGATTCATCCTGATTTACATATCATGGTCACTGCCTCCACGTTTCCTCTAATTAATTCCCCAGGAGGACGCTTTGCCCTGTCAGCTGCACGGAGATAAGTTCTGTTCATTTATCCCAGACAAGGCTCGTGTCCCCGTGGGGACTGGGGTGTCTGGGCTGTACCCAGCAGTGGTGGTGAGGGCACGGGGCATCTCACAGCCTTGGCTTTGCACTGGGGGGCTCTGTGCCTGCTCCCCCTGCACACAGGGACGTCTGTTACCACCTCACACCCGACCAGGCAAGTCCCTCATCAAGTGACACCCACCAGTCCCTGGAGTCACCCATGGGAGCCGGGCAGGGGCTCCAGGCACTTCAGCTAAGAGTCCAAGCAAGGCTTTCTTAGCTAAAACCAGGGGTGTCACAGGGGAGCAGGAGGAAAATGGTCATTTAGGGGTGGTGAAAGTGAATTACCAGGCAGGCTGTGGTGCCAAGGGCTGCCAGCAGCCCCTCAGGGAGAGCTCCCCGTGTGCCAACGTGCAGGGACAGCCCTGCAGCCCTGGGTTCCTGCAGCTGCACCAAATGGAAATGCATAAGGGAATCCCAGGGGAGCAGCTGTTACGTGAAGCAATTATTTCTCAACCTGAAAGGCAAGGCAGGAATTGCAGCCCCTCATGTGTCTGCTAAAGCACAATTCCATAATTAATATTTGCTCCTTGGCATTTCTAAAATCAGGGCATCTGGAAATGGTGCAGTGCAGTGCACCTCAGTGCAGCCTGAGGTTTCCCTCAGCTGGGGTCATCGTGATACATGGGATTTGATGCAATGGATGAGCAGCTAATGGGTTTTGGCCTGGGATTCCCAGACCCTGTGGGTCCAAGGGGCCCATAAAATGCATCCCCAAAAAGCAGGAATGTCCTCAGCAGCCTGGAATTCACTTGGCTCCAATAAAGAACTTCCAGGGATCTGCACAAGGAAAGAAATCCTAAAAACAGACAGCTGAGGAGGTGCCTTTGCTTTGGGGCTTATTTGATGCTGCAGATCATGGACTTGGGGAAGGGAGAGACTCTGGGCTGGTGCTGTAGTTCCCAGTGGTGATTTCTCTCTCCTGGGTCTGAACCATCACAGTGGGACAGTGCAGGGGGAGGAACAGACCCAGCGAGCCATTCCAGGTTGCCAGAACTCCTGGGGGAGACTGAAATCCCAGTCTGCTCCCACCAAATCAGCCATAAGTTATTTCCTCCACCTCTGAACAGGTATGTTTAAAGCTGCAAAGTAACCATGACCAGGAACTCTCATATTTCTCTGTAAAACCACAGCAGCTATTTATAAACATGGATATGTGCACACACACACAAACACAGCTGTGTTTAGATATATATACACATAAAAATATATATTAACCCAACGCCCAGCAGGGTTCAGGTGTGCAGTGCCCAGCAGTACCTGTGCAAAGCTCACCAGCCCTGTGCCAGGGCCCTGGGCATGAAGGGATATGGATATTGCTCCTGACCCAGGGAGTGACAGGGGAGCAGCAATACACACACATGCACATGTACATTTTGGACAAAATCCTTCTCCCTTTACTCAGTTTTTCAAAGCCAAGTTTCATGCCTCCATTCTCTCGGGGTGACCCTCCCAATGGATCCTGAGTCACAGCCCTGGAACAAAGGCCAGCAGCAAACAGGATGCTGAGGGTTGGTCTGAAGTCATGAAAGTTATGAAACATTTTCTGACTTTCAGGAATGATTCACGATTTTTACATTTTTTGGGTCGGACATTTTCCTTAGTCACTGTCAGGGTTTCAGTGACAGATGAACCTTTCAGAGCCTTCGGCTCTTATTTCCCAATCCAGACTTTGAAACTTTGTCCCTGAATTATACATTAGGAGGCTCATTTTTTCCCTCTCTCTGAAGCAGTTGTTAATCTCTGTCTCCTCTAAGCTTGCAGAAGAACCTGAGTTGTGGTGTGAGTTCTCCTCTGCCCCCGGGCACTGCCAGGGGCTCTGGGAGGGACTGTGGGGACGCTGGCAGGGCAGGACCAGCTCCTGCTGCTGGATGCTGAGAGGTTCCTGCAGGCATTGCCCTCTGCCAGCCCTGCTCTGCCTGTAAGGTCACCACAAAACACACAGCAAAACACTGGCATTACATCCAATCCAAGAGAATGTAACAATCAGAAGAGCTTGGTGGAATATGAAGATTTAGAGAAATATGTATCAAAGGGGCTGAAACTAAAGACTAAGTGTTTGCAAATGTGGATCACAACTCCCTCAGTCAGCAACAGGGACAGCAGGAACTCAGCAATGGGCTGTTCCCAGTGCCCACCTGCACTTGTGGCACTCAGAGGGTAAATTCCAGATCATGACAAGTCACTGATAACAGCCCTGGCACAAAAGGCTGGAGTTTGTCCCTGTGCTGTGCAGGAATGTGACGCTGCCGCGAGGATTTGGGGCCATTACAGGAAATCGTGGTGGTCAGTGTGTGATTTCGTTTGTTCTGTGGCTGCACAGGGAGCAGGGACAGGGACAATCCACACTCAGAAGGGCAGGGAACTTGAGAAACCCTGCTTGATTGGGAGCAGAAACTGGGAAAATCTGAAGGGATAAATTAAGTTATTAAAGAAAAACTCAAGGTGTCACCAGACAAAGCAGAGACACCAAACAGGGTGAGAGAGCTGGGGGTGTTCAGTCTGGAGAAGGGAATGATCCAGGGAGACCTTAGAGGCCCTTCCAGTGCCTGAAGGGGCTCCAAGAGACCTGGAGAGCAACCTGAAATTTCCCTCAGGAAGCACTTCCCTAGTTCTCCTCAGACATTTAAAAGTCTCCATTTCCCCATGTGTCATACATTGTGTCCCTGAACAAACCCCTGGATGTGAGTAAAAGCCAAAAGCATTTATTGGTGAAAGATTTATGCCAAGCCTGTAGCCAAACTCACCACTTTTTTTCCCTGGGAATGAGAGTGGAATTGGAAGCCTTGCAGGGTGACTCATGGTAGGTGTGTTTGACGCTGTGTCCAATGGCAGCTGCAGGAATAGTTGGGCCCATAGAAGGGCCCTTGGCTTTTCTCCTCCTTCCTGCTGCTGGGGGTTGCAAAAATGTTTTTGAGTCACAGAAGCAGCAAGGTGGCAGAGAGGTGACATCAAGGTGGCAGGGAGGTGGCAATGAGGTGGCAGGGAGGTGGCAGAGGTGAAGCAGTTAAAGTGCTGGCAGTGCCAGGACACACATGCCAAGGACTCTCTTGCCAGGAGGGAGTGGGCAGAGCAAACAGCGATGGTGTCACACACACACCGAGAGGGAGGGGAACATCTGCACCACCAGCAGTCACTTGTCAGCCAAAGGACACTGTTCTCAGCACACCAGTCCTCCTGTGCACCCCCCGACAAGTGACACTTCCCAACGCTCCACCTCCGGCAGCCCAAGGTTATTTCTCGTTTAGCAGGTTTTGGAGCCAGCTCTCCACATTTTCCATTGCTCCACCCCGCGAATTGCTAATCCCGATAGGGAATTACCCACACCCGGGCCTGTCCGAGCGGCTCCCCCCAGCCCGGCAGCAACACCCAGCCAAAATTCCTCTGCACCACTCGGGCATGGGGCATGTGCAGGAACGGCCTCGGGGCTCCCCTGCTCGGGGATTTTCCATTTCCTCACGGCAGCTCTTGCCCAGTGGCCCTGCAGAGCACAGGCTGCAGCCCTGCAGTGGGGCATCCTGCCCTGCCCTGGCAGGAGCTGGGCCCTCCCCGGCCAGGAGGGCAGGAAACACAGAGCAGGACCCACCAAAGCCACTCCAGCCGGGGTTCACCTGGGCACCACCTCCAGCCCCTGCTCAGCAGGGTTTTGCAGTCTCCTGCATAGTGAGGGGGTGGAAAACCACGTTTTATTTCGCACCACAGAGCGGTGTGGTCCCTGGCCCGTGTGCCCAGGCTGTGGTGCCCAGCAGTGTGAGGTCCCTGCCCCGTGGAGCCAGGGATTTGTGCTTGTCCCAGCTGTCCCTGGGAACCACGGGGCTCATTCCCATCACAGCACTGCCCTCCCTGGGCACAACGGGCCCCTGTTGCCCTACGGAGCCCAGGGGTTATTTTTAGAAGCATTTATGCATCTCTCCCTTTAATCTCTCTGTGTTTAATCTGGTTTTGCACTCCCTCCTGACACCAGTGATAGGCAAAACCACCGTCAGGTTTAAAATCCCATCCCCAAACCCCAACTCTGCCTGTCAGTGACCACAGTGAGAGCAAGCACAGACACAGGGAGACTATTTATAGCTCAGATAAACAAGGCAGAGGCTTTGCTTAATGAGAGGAAATGGAAGAACAGTGCTCCAACATAGACCTTGAATTTGCTGCCCTTGCCTGGCTGGGAGAGCTGGTGGGCTGCTGGTGTCCCTGCCAGCCCACGGGGATGGGGTCAGGGATGGGGAGCAGGTCCTGGCAGTGTGGATGGTGCTGGGCACCAGCCAGGGCCTCGGCTGTCAAGGGCAGGTCTGGCTTCACACAAGTCTGAGTGGGAATTCTGTTTCTGCCCTAAAACATGCTCTGGAGGGGAGAGTGATGCCCTGGCACAGCCCATGGAGGTGGGTGGGTGCTGCTGCTCCCAGGGGGGCTCAGTCTGCCCTTGGCAGGGACTGAAGGGGGACACTCAGGGCACTGCTTGCAACAGTAGAGTTTGTCCAGAAAGTGAAACATAGAGCTCAGCCCTGTCACACTGACTCTGAACAACCACAGATGCATTAGGTAGAAGTAAACCAGCTGAGATTTCTAGGGAGGAGGGATACACAGCAAACACATCTTCACCAGAGCTTTTCCTCAGCCCCTGCATCCTCAACCCTTGTCAGGGCAGTTTGGGTTGGTCCTTGTACCAGTTTTGTGCCAAAGGGCCCTGCACTGGTGGGGCTGGGGTGGTGTGTGGGGCACACCAGCCACAGGGGATGGCAGGATGCCCATCCACAGCAGTGACAGCATCCTGTGATGCCCTGGACATCCCCAAGCCCCCTCAGCACCACTCCCCATCACCCCTTTGGGAGCTCTAAGCCACCTGCACTCCTGTGTCCTCAGCCCACTTGAAGCCAGTGGGAATCAGTAAGAGGGTTAATCCCTTATTCCAGGCCCAGGGAACAGGGCTGTGCTAATTCTTTCCTGTAGATTTGCTAATTTGATTTTTCTTTCCCTTAGACATCAAAGTCAATCTCCAGAGGAGAGCTTCCTAATCAGAAAGGAGAAAAGGAAATCACTTATTTAGTGGGGAGGATGTAGATGTACCAAAGGGAAACATTTCTATTTTCTTTTTATAGCTATGAAAAACAACTTTACACAGTGAGTTCCCTAAATTCTATTTTTATTGCAAAGAACTGGAGCTTTGGGACCCTTCTGTGTAATCGTCTTATCTCTGTACCTGTAAATGACAACTGCACTGAGATGAGGTGAACTGGATCATTTTTTCCTTGTTCAAAGTATATATGTTC
>WEIV01023796.1:242816-263028 GCA_013390005.1 Calyptomena viridis
GTTGGAGAGGGGTGGGTCTGGGGGTGAGTGGGTCTGGATGGGAGTGGGTCTGGACGGGAGTGGGTCTGGACAGGAGTGGGTCTGGACGGGCAGGAGCGCATGGTGACAGTGCCCCGACCAGCAGAGCCTGATCCCCAACCCTCATTAGCTCCTGCCCATCAGCAAATTAAAAACATGCAGAAGCACCAGAGCTCCTGTGCAGAGCGATGGGGTGGGGGGAGTCAGAAGCAGAAGGAAAGCAGGCAGGATCTCCACCCCATGGCAGCCACGGGCCACAAAACCAGAGCCAGTTTGGCCCGGAGCAAACCCCGGCTCCAGAGCTCAGTCCCACGTGTTTGTGTGGGGCTGCAGGGCTGGGACCCCCATGGCCCCAATGTCTGTGGGGCCAGTGTCCCCTGCCCAGCCCCTCTGCTCTCCTCCCCACAGCCCCACTGCTCAGCCCAAGCCTCTCCACCAGAACCACGTTCACCAGCAGCAGCCACCACACGAGCCGCTGTCACCGTCCCAGCCCAGGTTTGGCAGCAGCAGCAGCCTGGCCCCATCCCAGGGGAGGGCACCCCAGTGCCTCCCCACATCTCCTGGTGAGCCCCTGGGGCACCCGCCACGGAATGGGGGGCACAAGCACTCAGCAAAGATGCCTCATTTCAGGGGATTTGGCCCCAAATGGCCTCCCTGATCCAGGCTGGGCAGTGGGGAACCCAACAGGGGCATCAGGTTGAGCCTTGGGCAGCAGCTCCAGCCCTGGCACAGCCAAAACTGGACCCCTGCACCCCTTGGGGCCAGTGCTCTGACCCCAGGGCCACCTCCAGCCACTGCCAGTGGGCCTTCAGCATTGCTCTGCTGGCACCAATGACTTCCAGCAGGGAAAATCAGCCCTCTCTGCCCGGATGCAGCAGTGGGGGCAGCTCCACAGGCAGTTCAGCTGCCCTCACCCTTCCCTGTTTCAGTTCTGTTCAGCTTCAAGCCACACTGGGCCTCGCTTATAAAAGCCAAATCTCCAGGTTTTGGTGTCTAATGCAAACTAACTTGCAGTTTATGTGCTTTTCCTCTGACATCAGCTTTAAAAACAACTTGTCAATAAGATGCACTGCAAAAAAAAAAAAAGGTTTAGAGGAAAGGAAATATTTTCTGTATACGACAAACATTTGACTGGATCAAAGCAAGTTCCCTTTAATGGGGCTTGTTGGAGCCTCAACAGAGAGTCTGACACCCATGTCTAATTCCCTTCAATGCTTGGCCAATCCTGTTGCCTGTGCCCAGCCTGGTCCCCGTTCCCTGATCCCAATTCCCTGATCCCAGCCCAGTCCCCATTCCCTGATCCCAGCCTGGCCCCTCCTGCACAGCCAGAGCTCAGGCTGCAGGCCCAGACACAGGGACTGACCCCCAGGAAGATGCTGCTCCCTGGCAGCCTTTGGTCCTTCCCTGGGAGGGTGTAAGGCCCTGGCACAGGTTCCCAGAGAAGCTGTGGCTGCCCCTGGATCCCTAGAAGTGTCCAAGGCCAGGTTGGACAACCTGGGACAGTGGGAGGTGTCCCTGCCCATGGCAGGGGGGCACTGGGTGGGTTCTAAGGTCTCTTCCAACCCAGATGATTTTAGGATTTTATGAATGTCGGAATAAAAACCTGAAACTCCCTCCCCAAAGCCTCCCTCTGACTGTGCAGGGAGCATTTTGGAGCCCAGCTGTGGGAGCTGGAGCACAGCTGTGGGGTCTGGGAGGAAACCTCTGAAACCACGGTGCAGAGCAGCAAAGACTGTCATAAGCCTCTGGCGTGACAAGAACTGACCTGGGCCGAGAAAGGCCCACCCATTTTGGAAGCCATGCACAAGTTTTAAAAGTGTAAGGAGGGAAATCTTAAAAACGGAACAAAAAGTGAGATTTCACAGCACTGAGGAGTGTGAACAATGCTCAGTGGGCAGCACAGAGAACACTGCAGACCACTCCAGTGGCTGGAGTGAACTTGCTTGAATTCCTGAATGTTACATTTAGGTTTTTAACCCAACACAGCTTTTCCTCTGACAGAATAAAAGACTTTGGAATTAAGCCATTCCAATCTCACATTATTAAAAGTGACGTTTAGAATCTTAGCTTTTTAAACCAGTTAAGAAATGAACCATCACTGTGCTCTTGGTTTATGCTTTTGCATTTGCTGAGAAATTATTTTCATTTATCTGCATAATGGCCAAGGCAAGGAAGCAATTTGCTAAAAGATCCTTGCTTTGAGCCTTGACAAAACCCGAGTCATCTTTTCATTGAGGGGCAGTGAGGCAGCTCCCACACAGACCCACATCTGGGCTGTGGTTTGGTGCTGAGTAAAGCTGGGGTTTAACTCCCCTCTGGCACTGAGCTGCTGCTTTCGAGCAGGACTCGTGTCCCATCCACTCACCTGCCTCACTCATTTTCCCTGTTACCCTGTTTTACTGGAACCCTCTGTGGCAGTTCTTAGTCAAGTGGCAAAAATCCAGTGACTCACCTGCGGTGCTGAAATGTCTCATCTGCTTCTTCTTTCAGCTGGTGTGAGGACAGACAGACAGACACACATCAGACCACCTGGCATCCCCAGGGGCACAGGGAAAACAAGAGTCCCAGCACACCAACCCTGCAGTGCTCCCTGGAACAGGGTCCCTGCCCAGCCCCTGGGGGCAAAGGGCAGCAAACCAGGAACATCCTGCCTGCTGACACAGGGCCCAGAGCTCTAACAGTGACATTTTCCCCTGGACACTGACATGTGCCCTCACCTCTGCAGCAGCAGAGTCTCACGGTAACACTGTCCAGTTGCCCCATTCACATTGTTCAGGCCCATTGTTTGCTTTCCTCAGGGCCCAGCAATGTCAGGAATGTCACACGCCCAGGGGTAAGGACAGCAGTGCTGCCTGGGCACAGCAGCCTGCAAGGGAGGATGGGCAGGGTTTCTGTCAGGGATACAGGGACTCACTCCTCCATCAGCCCTCAGAGCAGAACCACTGCTGGGAGGGCACCAGTTTCCAGTGCTGACTGGGGCCAGCAGGTCTCACTGTGCCGTGACATGTCTGGCAGGGCTGGTGTGCACCAGGGGCTTTACTGCAGACACAAACAACTGTGGTGACAAACTGGACACCCCCTTAAGCAACTCCATCCTGGGGACCACTCCAGCATTACAGGATGGATGCCAGGCTTGGGCAAACCTTCTCCACCCATTTCCTGTCTCAAGCCTAGGGAAAGTCGGTGACCTCATGTGTCAGGTATCAGTTTTCCATCACACCCTGCAGAGACCAAACACCTGGTCTGAAGGATGCTCCTGCCTGCTCATGGGACTGCAGTGCCATGGGCTGCCTGCTCAGGAATGTGGCCAGCACTCACCTCTCGTCCTCGGCATCTCCTTCAGCCTCGGAGCCTTTCTACGTGTGGTCAGGAGCAGCCCTTCACTAGAGAGGGGAGCAGACAAGTGCTTTTCCTGTGAGCAGGGGGGAGCGGGGGCTCAGTTATTTTTGTTTTGCCTTTTTGAAGTATTTTTGAAGTGAACAGAAGGCTGTTGTACCTCCCTGCAGCTCACTGCTGTAATGCTACAGCCAAACACTTGGCAGCACTTGGGGCAGGGAGTTTGTACAATGCAGAACTGTGTGAGCAGCAAACACAAAAACCACCTCACAGCCCTCAGCTCAGCCCAGGCCCAGCTCGAGAAGATGCTGGAAAAAGGCTCACAAAGAGCCCCTGAGGCCGGGCAGCCGGGGCTAAGAAAGGCAGAGCTGTTCCTCCTGGAGCAGGAGCACCCCCGGCACAGGGGCACCTCTGCCAGCCCGGGATGGGCCCGGCGGGCACCCGGGTAAACACCCTCTGCACAAAGGCCTCACACAAGGTGCACAACACGGCCCTGGCTGGATACTGCCGGCCTTCTTGGGCTTATTTTTGGAAAACAGGAAGCTCATTGATTTGTTTGCAGAGGTGGCCTCGGGAAACAGCTGTCCTGGTTCAGCACTCCAGGTTCTACTGCACAGCCCTCCCGCTGCTCTGAGGGAGGCAGGTTTGACTCACTGTGTGCTGGACTGACACTCAGCAGAAGGCTTTTGGTGCTGAGCTCCTCCTGTGACACTTTACTGCTGAAAAGGGAAGCTCTGACCTTTCTTGCTGGCACTCAAAGACCACAGTGTGAAGCAGCACAAACCAGGAAAACATGATTTCTGACCTGCTCGCTCTAACTCAGCCAGAGTTCAGCCCCGAGTTTGGTGCAGCAGGTCCAGCACACAGGAAGCAGGATGTGTGCAGAGATCCTGCAGCTCCAAGGCAATCTCCAACAGCCAGATAACATTTCACTGAGCAGGGACACTCTGAACTGTTTTCTTCAGCATCAGAAGCAGCAGATTACCACAAATTAATGTTTCTGGACTGAGGGAAGCCAAGGCAAAGTTAAACTAATGCAAACCCCAAAACTTAGCCAATACAGTTCCAGAACCCTGTCCATAGGTCACTTCAGTCTGTGAACTGTTTGCGCTCCGAGTTTGGCACAAAAGCTGTTTGTTTGCTGGTTCAGAACTGTGCATCACCTCTGGCCATGTGTAAAGAAGAGAGTGTTCAAGGGGCCTTAAATCCCACTTGCTGACTGGGTGTGAGCACACAAGCCAGTTCAGATGATGGATTCCCTCTCTGTCTGGAGCCAAGGGCAGACCCAGCCTGTGCTGCTGCTCCAGGTGACTTTGGAAAGTACAGGGGTAGGACCCAGAGCCATCCAAGTCACCAGCACTGCTTGTTCATGTACTTGAAACCATCGATTCCTTCCACTCTGCAGCAAATGACACAAAAATCTTTACCATACATAACGACAGCCACGTCGCTGTGTGTTGCACATCTTCCAAGGTTTAATAGACATGAAGTGAGTCCGCTGTACTTAGGACACTACAATGATTGCATTCTATTGCATGTCCTGACCCAATTACATTTCTCAGAGTACAGTATTGAATAAAAGTTTGGTAGCTTTAAAATTAACAAGTGTGTGAAATCTGTAAGTAAAATAAGCAGCAGCAATAATTTGGGGGTTTTATCAAGAATAGCTAATTTTAAGTAATAAATACATTCCGAGTTGTGGTTTTTGCTGTTCTCCTAGTTCATTGCCTTCTGACTGGTCAAATTCTCATTGTAGGGTAAGATATCCTCCAGCCTCTCCTGCCAGCCTCACACCAGCAGAGCCTCCCAACTCCACGTCCCGGTGCCTTCACCTGTCCCGGAGGAAACGCGGAGCCTCTGCCCAGGAACCTCGTCCTCCTGCTCCCGGCAGCCTCCCTTCTCCGGGGAGCAGGTCAGGGCTTTCAGACTCGGTGACCCTCTAGGAGAACAGCTGTGCTCGTCTTCTGTTACCTTGGAGAGAGAAGGGAGGGAGAGGTTACTGCCACGGAAGGCACACGCTCCGGCTTCCCTCTAAATATAGCCAGGAATTCTCCTGCTCCCAGCCGGCCCGGCAGGCACAGCCAGCAGGGCACACACTTGTCAGGTTAACAAACCCAAAGTAAGAGACCGACATGGTCTGAGTTTCAGTGATGAAGATAAATCTCAGCCTGGCTTAAGGCCCCCGAGGTCCCCGTTGGGGGGGTTACTGCAGGTTAATCCACCACGAGTCCCTGCGGAGTGTGCCACGTGAACAACATCTGCCTCCACTTCCCAAACACAATCTGTAAAATAGGATTATTCTCCCCCCGAGAGCAGCCATACAGAAGGTTTTCTAAGTACCTGCAACTGCTCAAGCCATTGAGCACGGCTGCAGTGCCCTGGCCATGTGTTCAGAGAGGCAGAGCAGCCACACGCCCTCGCTCTGCCTCGGGGCAGACACCACATTTCCCCACAGGCTCCCATTCCCCAGTTCCACTGAATGGAGCACAGCACACCACGGAGCCCTTGGGACAGCCAGTGTCCCTCTGCTGTCACTGGCCCTGCACCAGGTACCAGGCTAAGGGGGGATGATCTGGGAAAGGTGCATCCCCTGGAGAGGGACGTGCCTGGCAAAACTGAGGGAAGAGACAAGGCCTCGCTGTAGCCCTGCATGCAGGAGGGACTGGCACTGGCCCTGGAAGCCATGGCATGGAAGCCTTGGAAGAGTTCAAGAGGAGGTTCTATTTGCCTTCAAGATCAAGTGAAGAAACCAGAAGGCACATGGAACAACTTGGTGATACAGAGGCAAGTGAGGGAATGGCATGGAGACCCCTGAGCAGCCCTAACACGTCTGTGCCACAGCAACCACAGCAACTCCAGCCCAAGCAGATCCACAGGAGACACCAGCTCAGATCCATGTTCCTCACACACAGTATTAATGCCACAAAGGAACAGACCAAAGAGCTCCAACCCAGCCCTCCCACCCCTCTGCTGAGGTTTGTGACTTACAAACACAGAGCACAATGACCAAGAAGGCCAAACACAGGAAGAGGATCACATCCCCAGTGCTGCTGACACAGCACAGCTCCTGCCGGCAGGGGACCCAAAGGGACACTGAATCACCCAGACTCAGCATCCAGAATGATCCTCAGCAGCACTCACACAATGGAGAGTGCAAAGAGCTGATTCAATACACCAGGAACATCTGTCCCAAAAGCTGTATTCCAGAGAAGGGCTGCCATCAGGTTTCATACAGGCCTTCAGCATTTGGCAGAATCACCCCTGAGAAAATGGGAGGCCTCACCCCAGAGCTCTATCACCTACAGCCAACACAGTACAAATTCATACTTGCAGGAGAATCTATTCATTTGCCTTCTGATGAACAGAGACTTTCAAGAGCACACAACAAGCTCCCTAGCAGGTTCATCACTTGCAGGTTTATCATGTTACACCTACCAAGTGAGGCCCATGGACCTGAAACAATATCCCTCAAATGGCTTCGAGAGCACTGACCCTTCACAAACACATTACAGAGAGAGAAGATCTGGTCTAAACAGGAAAAGTTGCATTTCCTGGCTGTGCAAGCCCTTAGGCAGGTTGAATTCTTTGGGATTTCTCACTTGGAGAAAGGAAGCAGGATGCCAAGCAGGTTGAAGGGACGCAGGACCCTTCCTGTGTGTGCCAGGGCAGACATGGGGACAGGAACTGGGGCCAAACCACAGCTGCTCCTGGGGACAAGATCAGGGACACGTGGGGGCAAATCCTGGGGATTCTCTCCTGCAGGAACAGCCTTGGTGCTCCCAGCACCAAATCAGCTCTAAATTAGCTGCTCTAAATCAGGTGGATGCTCCAGGGCTGGAATGGCAGGACATCAGCACCCACCCTGTGTGTGGGGGTCTCTGTCCCTGCTGGAAGCAGAGCTGCACAGCCAGCCTGGCTGAGGGACACAGGCCACCCAGAGACAGGGAGAGCTCAGGTGTCTGCAAGCAGAGCAGACCCAGGAGTTTGTGATGTGTCCAAGAGGAAGAGCACAGCGACAGTCCCTCATATGTTCTCACTTCAGAGATTTCTGTTTAAAAAACCCTTCCAAGCTGGAGCAGCAGCTGAAGCCCCACGTTCCAGGCATTGCTGCTGCCTCAGTCCACGTGTGTGTAGTGAACACAACACAGGCTGGAGACTCAGGACAGCCTGAGAGCTCAGCTGGGTGTCCAGAGGAGCCACGGCAGCTCTCCTGGAGCCAAGTGCTTGTTCACAATTAAAAAAGTGAAGCTGTGGATCAAATAAAGCCATTCACAAATCTAACAGCATCAGTAGAATGCAGAAGATTATTTTTGGAGGTTGCTGCACCTCAAGTGTGCCCAAGTAGCTTGTATTGATTTGTATTCTAATCACAAAGCAATTAACAGCAGGCTGTAGTTAGTTTTCCTCCAGCCATCTCCCCCTGGGGGAAGCAGAGAGGCTGCTGCTGGCAGAGGACTGGCAAAGTCCTTTCTTCCCATGCCCTCTTCATGCAGGAGGAGGGACAGGGTGGGTGGGGGCTACTGGTTGGCACCTGGGACCCCCATCTCGGGCCCACTGGACAGGGTTTGGAACCATCTCCAACTGTCAAGGCAGCAGGACCCAGGGGACTCGAGGAGGCTGGCAGCTGTGTTCTCCAGCACTGCAGTACCCAAATGCCATCAGCAGAGCACCCCTGTGACAAACCCTGCACTGGGGCACAGGGCTTCTGCCTCTGGAAAGGGCTGTTTTCTGCATGAAGAAATGGCTCAGGTTATTGGCTTGGATCAAAACAGAGCAAGTAATCACTCACAAGGAAAGTCAAACCAGTAATTTGCTATAATTCACTTCTTCAGCTGCAGAAAGCACATAGGAAATGTGCTTTATAAAGAAACCTAGGCTGGCTGATCCTGCAGTAGCACAGACCTAACACAGATGAGACAGGAACTGGTATGTCAGTAAAGGCACTCACTCCTTCAGAAATTCATCAGCTTAATGACAAAAGCCTCCATTAAAGGCTGCCCAGCTCCCCCTTCCAGAGACACACATGCCCTGAGCAGGGGCTGAGGACAGGGCTGACGTGGGGCAGCACTGGGGCTGTGGGAGGTGAGGGGAGTCACCTCCACCTGCCTGGGCTGAGGAGCTGCACTGCTGCATCCGTGGGGATGGGAGCACTTGTGCTGCCCACGGGAGGCACAGCCCCAGCCCCACACACCACAGGGACACTGGCACCGTGTGCGTGGCACGGTCCCACTGTGCCAGGAGAAGTGAGGGCACTGTGCAGTGACTGAAGAGCTGCAGGTTGGATGCTGGAAGAGCACAAGCCCTCCACAAGTGGGGGATTAAGCCCCATCTGTGACCTGGCTGTGGTCACTGAGCCGTGGGTAATCCCAGGATGTGCAGAGTTCATTATGTGGCTAATGCAGAGCCCACGTGCTCACCCAGGTACACCCAGGGAGCAGCAGCAGAGTTACATCACTAACCCAGGCCCCAGCTCACCCTCCTGGAGTCTGTGGGGTACAGGCAAGCAGCTCAAGTCACAGCTTGTCACTCGGGTCACACACTCCTGGTCACCTTGTTCCCAGTGTCACCAGTGGGGATGTATGGATAAAACAGAACACATCAAGGCTGAAAAACAGCAGCTTCTAAGTTTTTCAACAGTTAAGAACATTTGCATCGTATTTTGGATCAAAGTGCCACCTTTCACACCTGAACATGAAAATGGGAAGAATTAAAATGTTCAAGGCCAGGTTGAAGGGGTCTTGGAGCAACCTGGTCTAGTGAAAGGTGTCCCTGCCCATGGCAGGGGGGTGGAACGAGCTGGTTGTTGGGGTCCCTTCCAACCCAAACCAGTCTGGGATTCTGTGATTTGTGTCACCCTTTCGTGTTGCCAGGCCCCACAAGCCAAGCAGCTGCACGTGCCATTAGCAATGTACAGCTACTGCATGAAGATCCTGTTGGTTCCTCACTGCACAGCACAGGAGCCCTTTCCCATACAGAGCCACTGCCAAGTTCCCCAAATCCCCTGTTCCTCCTTGGCCCAAAGGAGCCTTTCTGTATGTGGACCCTGGAGGTGCCCAGTACTGTACAAATACTTGCTTAACCTCTCCAGAGGCAGGAGGAGCTCTGAGCCCAGCCTGGGAGAGCAGAGGACCCCCCCTGAGAGGGGGCTTCACCCCTCTGGGGTGCAGTGCTGCCCAGCCCAGGCTGCCCCTCAGTCCCACTCCTGCCCTCTGTGCCCACCAGGAAAATAGGAATTTTGGTGCAGTTCTGGACACCTCCACTTGAGTTCAAAAACCAAATGAGTGAATAAATGCAATTCGGGAAAACATACAGAAATTTTGGGGTTACATTATTTGTAAACGTTTTCAAAGAAACAAGTCTCCAGGTTCTTTGTCCAGACATCTCTCCCACCCCCTGCCCCAAGCTCAGCACAACACCTGACCCTGCCTGGACCTGCAGCACCTGTGGGCTGCTGACACTGCTGGGGGACACCCCCCTGCCCATGACATGCCAGCACAACCAGCTCCAGACCAGCTCAGGGACCCCCAGCCCTGGGAGCAGCTCGCTGTGCTTTGGGGACCCCTCAGTGCTGGGAGCAGCCTGCTGTGCTCCCAAGGCAGTTGCTGAGCCCTTGGGTGGGTACAGCTGAAGTTCCAGCTCCCGTAAGCCCAGGGCACCCCCGGGCACTGGCACAGCACGGGGCAGTTCCAAACAGCACAGGGTAGGGCTGGTGGCATTCCCAGAAAATAGGCCTGGGACCAGAGGGTGCAGGGAGAGGGGCCATGGGTGGCAGGCTGGGAGCAGCAGCACGGATCCAGGCATCTCCAAATGCAGGCTGTGGATACACAGGGAGCAGGAAGAGCAGTGGGATGTCACCTGACACAGCTCCAGCCACCAGTGCTGGGCACAAAACCTGCAGCACAGTCTATTCTGGACTTGTTCTCCCACTCCCATTAGTGTGGGGACGCTGACTCCACGCTGTTTGCAGGAACAGGGAGAAGCACTAATTAAGTTGGATGCCTGGTTTTAGTGGACTGAAGCATCTAGAAAGCAGGCCAAGAAAAATCTCAAACATTCATCTTCTGTGCTGGGATATTTCGTGTGACCAGGCAGGTGTGTTAAAAAAGTGTAGTTATCACAGCAATCACCACCAGCACTTTATCAAGGGATAGAGCCTTTTTGTGCCACTGGTAGGGCAGAAGAGAAGAGGTGAAAGATGAGTGATTTATGCTGTTTCACAAGTGCCAGCAGCAGCACTGGCTGCATGGGCACACAGAGCCCTGGATGTCTTTGAAGGTGAAGTAACAAGGTGACACTGCAGGTTTTCTGTCAGTGCTTCCTATAGATAGTGAGTGTGCAGCAGCTCTGACTTTGCTGCTCCATGTACTGACACTGAGGGTCTATTAAACTCACAGCAGTAATATCAGAATCTTCAGCATTTGCAAGTTTGATGGTTCCACAGCCACAACATGGGGGCAGGGGGGAGAGAGAGAAGAATAAAGGATTTTGCAAACTGAAAAAGCAAAGGAATGCACATCTCAAGGACTTGTTTCAAGCAGACATGTAGATGAAAACCTATAAGCAGATTTTACTGAAGGTTTTACTGCATGGAAGGGCTGTGGGCAGGGAGGGGGATCTGCTGAGCCTGCCAAAGGCCTGTCCCTGCAGGGACATCGTCCCCATGCAGGAGGCTGGAGCAACACACACTCCTGGAAAAGGCCCTGATGCCATCACAGATGTGTTCCTGGAGCAGGGGCAGGGTGGCCCTTGGGGACACGGGTCTCCTTCCCTCCTGCACCCCAGCCCGTGGCAGATGTGGAGCTGTGGCTCCAACACAACAAACTGTGTGACAGCAGCCCAAGGCTCCTCCTCACTCCCCTTTCCCAGCTCTCCCAAAGGGAAATGAACACCCATTGCTCTGGGCCAGGGGCAGCTCTCTCCTTGAGCCATGTCACACACCAGGAACCTGCAGAGCAGCACGGGGACATGCTGAGTGGACATGTCTCCCCTGCTACTACTCTAAACCAAGAGTGTTTTACAAGTCTCAGTTCTACAGGCTGCTCTCTGTCTGTTGTTTTCCCAGAAACTTGTTTTACTTCATTAAAACCCTGTCATTACCTGACTAGTATTTTCTCTGCAAAACGCCTAAGGACAAAGCAGTAACAAGAAGTGATCCTACCAGCTTTTCCAACTCAAAGCAAGTTTAAAAAAGAATAAATCCAATTGTCTCCGTTTTAAATGCATCCACAAATGACCTGCATTGTTTGTACATTTTTTCCAGTAATTACCCTTTGCAGAACGGATCACATGCCAGAAGACAAAAGTTTCACAACAGAAAGTGTCACCAGTCCTAAACTTCTGCTGTGCCCAGGATTAGCACGAGCAGTGCCAGTGCTGAAGGCACCTCCTGCACTTTTGTCCTGATGACAATGAGCCCTTGTGCCAGTGCTGCTGAAGTCCCAGCACGATGGATTTTATACTGGTCCCATGCAATAGTACCAGTTTGCCCAGAGAAGCTGTGGCTGCCACATCCCTGGAAGTGTCCAAGGCCAGGCTGGAGCCCCCTGGGATAGTGGAAGGTGCCCCTGCCCATGGCAGGGGTGGGATGAGATGAGTTTTAAGGTCCCTTCCAACCCAACCCATCCTATGTCATCTTTCAGAAAAGAACAGTCGATGAGCAGCTGAAGGAAACATTTCCATTCTACCTTGTGGAAATCAAGAAAAGCAATAAAATTCCGTCCTCCTGAACAGAGAGAATTAGGTACAGGCAAGGTCTCCAAAACAATGAGCAGTTTTCTAACTGATGTACCACACCACCAGACATGCTGGTCTAATGGGGAATTTACATAAATGTGAGACATGGAACACGGGAAGTTGTTTGGTTCTGCTTTTCTAGTTTTGAGCAAGTGCAGTTCTTTATCCAACTGTCACATTGTCTCCAGCCAGGCAGGTGTTGGCAGCTCACCTCAGACACAGGGAAGGCAGGAAATCACCTGTGGAAAGCCAGCTGAAGGAGGCCAACAACTGGTGATAAACATATATACATATATACCCATGCACACACACAGAGGTTTGCCTGAAGAGCACAGAGGGAGGAAGGGTCTGGTCTAATCCCATCGTCTTAACCATTCCTTTCCCCAGTTTAGAGACCAGCTCTGTACCTGTAGCTCAGATCCCATCATGTCTGCAATAACCCTGGTCTCTGGAGCGAGGGCTGCTTCTCCTTGAGTGCCTGCCCTGCCTGAGCCTGTCACCCACATCTGGCCACGTCTTCCTGTCACCACCATGCTGGCACTGGTCCTACTGGCACCAACAGCCAGCCTTTTCCACAGGCTGACCTGTGGCTGGGCAAGCATCCCCCCATTTTGACTTCCAGGTCTGCACTTGCAAGACCTCTTGGAAACACTTTCCTACTCGTGTGGACTGACTGTGGCCAATGTCTGATCTGAAGCATCAGGTGCTTCTTCCCCCTGTCCCTTCTCCCTGAGCCAGGCTGTGCCAGCCCAGCAGAGCCCACAAGGGCAAGGAGAGCTGTCCCAAACTGCTCCCAGCTCAGAGAAGGCTGAAGTTTGCTGCTCCTTTAACCACAGCAGCCATGGCTTGGCCAGGACAGTGTATTCTGGGCACCAGGTTTATTTATACTCCCCATCAAGCTAATAGGAATTTGGGTCCAATCCAAACACTCTTGAGATAATAAAGTCTTTAGCCAGAGTTAAGCAGCAGTTGAGGGACCAGGATCAAGGATGAAGTGTAAATGCTGCTGCTGCATTATGTGCTTTTACCAGCCCGTTGTCCAGGCTCCCTGAGCTCACAGCACCAATATGCCATGCTCTCATCATGTAATCCAGCCAGGCTTGCTGACATGGAATCACAACAAGAGCACAGCAAGTCCTTCATCACCCTCAAGCAAGGAATGAAATCCCAGGACAGAGGGTACCAAAAAGACCCCGTTTTTCCATCAAGGTAACATAAGCACTGACCATCCCAGTCCTACTGCATTACAATGACTTAGATCAAGGAGCAGTTGCAGGAGCAGCACTGCTTTGCACACACAGAGTCCTTCTGGCACAGGACAGAGTTCAGGGGACAACATAACCCATTGCACAAAGCACAGCCTCTGCCACAAGGCTCTTCCTGATCATTCGTTCTGGTTTTTGACAAAAAGTTAACCTTTCCCCTTGTCTGACACCACCACAGATGAGGTCCTGCCTGTACTTTGATGACTGGAAGGTTGTAAAATGGTTCCAGGTCTTATCCAAGCTGCTGGATTTTCCCATGGGCTTCACTGGGGGCAGTGCAGTGGACAGCAACTGGAATGATAGGTGGTATTCCCAGTCACACCACATCCTGTATTTTTAGGGACCAAATTTTCATCCTGGGCAGAGTTTTAATGGTTTGATGAGAAAGGGAGACCCATCCTCCTCCATTACAAGGAACCAGCTCCCATGCTTCCATTCCCACTTAGTGTCCTTGCACAAAGAGGTGAAGCCCAGAGGAATTTAATTTGATCCAGGCCACTCCCCAGTGCCACACTGACAATTCAGGCACAAGCCAAACCTCAGCTGCTGTGAGAAACACCGAAATACTGTTCCCAGTTAAAGACAATTTTTGGTAAAATCATTTTGAAGAGCCATAAAGGGCCTTCATAAGAAATCCAAAGCAGAGGGGCAGAGGTGGGGCAGCAAGGGGCCCCTAAGGGCCTAGAACTGTTCCTGGAAACTGCTGGATACCAGCACCAACACAGGAGAAATGGCATCTCAGCTCCAATTAAAGTTTTGGGTTTTTGAAACAAAAGGTATTCCAAAGAAACTGAAAGCCTAGGAACTCTTAAGTCCTCCAGGCACACAGGGTTAGTTCTGGTGCAAACCAAGCACCTTCAGCACCCCACACATCCCAGCTGGAAATGGCATGGATACAGAGCTATGGGTTTATCTGCTCTTCAAACAGACAATGGTGCTTCCCCACAGGGTCAGCTGCCCTGCACTCCCCTCTGGGAACAGGGGCTCCAACTCCCATGGTCCCCTCCAAAGTTTGGAACAAAAGCTTCTCCCCACCTCTGTAATTACCACCAACTGACAGCCAGGAGTTTAAGTCTCACAATTGTCAACCTCACATTTCATGAAAAAACAAAAGCGAAACCCCAGTGCAACGTAGATTAGGAAAGCACAGAGGCTTTTCCTGGGAAGCATTAGCCCAGCAAGCACTCACCTGAAACTGGAGGCAAAGTTATGTCTCAAACTGTGTTAAGAGATCTCTTATTTCTGGAGTCAGGTGCTCGACTGCCTTTGCAGCTTCCGTGATCGCCTTCCGGTACATCCCTTTCTTCTTGCGATTAAACCTCAGTTTGAAAAACTCCGAGAAAGGAGAGAGTTTTGAAACAGATAAGAATGAAGTTGTTGGAGAACCAAACCATGATACTTTAGCTTCTCGCCACGAAGGCTCCCCGTTTTCCTTCTGGCTGAGGTTTATGTCAAGAACACGTGCTGGCCACCATGGAAAGCCATGGATTTTCCCCCAGACAATATCCCCCACTGAGACAGTCCTCCCGTCCTCTGTGACACATTTAGACACACTCTGGGTGTGCAGTCTGACTGTCAGTGGTGGCACAATTTTACGCTCATCTTTTGAAGATGAAGAGACGGAGGCATCATCACCAGGCAAAAAGTCACACAGTTCTGGTGATGTCACTTCTGAACTAGAAGACTTGGATTCGTCTAGACTGTCATTGCTACACACTGATAAACTAGAAGAATCTGCTTTTCTTTTACGATAGTTCATGAGGAAAGCCAAGTTATCATGTCCATCTTTACCCTGGGGAAACCTTTTAAAGTCATCATCTTCACCTGAACTCCCTGAAGATATCTCAGCCAAACTTCTGTCGGCAGATTCCTCATTGTAAAACGCTCCAGGATTGGACTCCCTGCTGTTCTGAAGGACATTGATTTCATCAATCAGTTCTGCCTTATAAATGGAAACGCTCTGGCCATCGTTGATGCGATGGGGCTTCAGCCGGATCTTTGGGGGGGGGACATCCACGCTGGAATGCACTGGCCGTGTGAGCTTCAGTTTTGGAATGGAAGCAAGCTGGCTGCCCGCTGACTTGTCCAGGAAACACTTGGTTTCTCGACACCGTTCAGAGTCCCTGGTCTCCTCTTGGTCCCCCGCTCCGTTCTGCAGTTCCCGCTCTGGACAGAAGGGTTTGACGGAGCCGTGCACCCGGGAAGGGATTTTCACCACTTCTCCTTTCCCCTGGGGAGTGCTGTAGGATATCTTTATGACCGGCGTGCGATGGACCAGCTCCCCAGAGAACTTGTCATCCTCCCTCTTCTCTCTCTTGTTCCTTTTCTCCGCGTACTCGGGGTCGCCGTGCTTCTTCTGCTCCTTGTCCTGGATGCTCAGCCTCCTCCTGCCCTTGGTGTTGGGCCGCGGCGCCGCGTCCTCGGGGTTCAGGGTGTTCTTGCACTTCTCGCAGAGCACCTGCCGGGGCCGCAGCCTGATGGTGCTCATGATGAGCCTGCCCGGGTCCCTGTTCCGCGACAGGCGCCTCCTCGTCCTCTTGACGGCCCTGGGCGGCGGCTGCGGCACCCACTGGTTGTAGGAGTGGCGCAGCCACAGGGGCCGCGGGAACGGGGCCCCCTCGAAGTACGGCGGGTACGGGGGCGGCAGCAGCGGGGGCACCTGCTCCTCACCCCTGCCCTGGGGAGGCTTCTGGGCAGCGGGCTCGGGCTCGCCCTGCCCGCCATCCCCACCGCCCGCGGCGCCGTTGGGGCACGGAGGGTCCTCGTGCTTGGGGAGCGAGGATGGCACACAGAACAGTCCCGACCTACAGCGCCCGGGGAGGAAAAGAAACAGTCAGGAGCTTCGGAAAGTGCTTCTCTGCAAAGAGAAACCACAGACCCCAACCCTCCCACAGCTTCAATACTAAGAACGCAACATTTTCCCTTGACTTTTAAGACCGGGCAGCCGATTCTGCCACTGAAAAAAATAATAGTGAGGTGTCCTGCTCTTCTGCCAGGACAGGCACAGAGATCAAAAAGTCTCTTCCCATGAACTCTTTGAACGAAGTCTTGCTCTAAGAAATTTCAAGTTTTATCCTGTGAAGCAGTTTATGGCATCAGCAGCAGATAAGGCTGAGGAGGGCTGTGATACGGAACAGCCTTCAGGGAGCTACAAAACTACAAAACTGTCCTTCACCTTCCACGTGCAAGGCTGATTTTCCAGCTTCTCATTCCAAACATGAACACCCTGACTTGGGAGGACAACCTGCACCTTGGAGCCACAGGTTCACCAGGACACGGCTCTGCTCCTCTCCCCCAGTCTCTCCATTGACAACTGTATTTGTTAAAATAAGGAATCACCTACTGCTTCAGCACAGCAAGATAAAAACTGAGGAGTTCTGTTGTTCAATGCCAAGTGTCACTACAGGCCACCAAGTCTGGACACAGCAGCTTGCCAGGATACTGGCAAAAGCAGATCCTCTGAAATGCTGAAACTCACAACTGCAATTCAAGTCTCCAGAATTTATGAATTTATACCACTGGCCCGACATTAGACATATTACACTAATACAGCACTGGACAGATACCTGTCCTCAAACACCAGCTCTGGTGGGCAGTGCTCACTGTCCTGGCTCTCCAGAGACAATTCTGAGAACACCCCACCAGTGAAGTGTGTGGGGTTTTTTAACAGGAACAAAATGCTGCACTGGGGAGCCACGAAAGAGACAAAGGGATGAGAACAGGTACAGACCAAACACCAGTCTGAGTTTCAGATGCTACACTCCCACTCCCCTTCTCGCCAGCCATTGCTTTATTTCCAACCCCCAGGAAGGCAGGACCCTTCCTGAAGCAAGGCAGGAGTTTGGTGGTGGCATTAGAGAGGGGCACCTTGGCAAGCATTGGCAGGAGGGCACATGAGCCACTGCCCTCCCCAGCTGTCACCTGTGCCAGGGCAAGTTCAGCAGGGAGGCCTGTAGGAAGGATGGGGACACACTGCTCAGTGGGGCCTGGTGGGAATAGGACAAGGGGTGATGCCTTCACACCAGTAGAAGACAGGGTTGGATGGGATCCTGGGAATTCTTCCCTGTGAGGGTGGGGAGGCCCTGGCACAGGTGCCCAGAGAAGCTGTGGCTGCTCCATCCCTGGAAATGTCCAAGGCCGGGCTGGAGCCACCTGGGACAGTGGGAGGTGTCCCTGCCCATGGCAGGGGTGGCACTGGATGACCCTTTTAAGGTCCCTTGTCACCCAGTGCATTCCATGACTCCATGCAGCAGCACCAGCACTCAGAGGAGACATGACCTGCCTTGTGGGAGGGATTACACAAACTGCCATCCTGGACAACAAAGCAGCTTAGGGTCCATTTTCTGTGGCAGCACCTTCCACGTGGCCTGTGTCTGAGGGGCCAGGGCCAGCTGGGACAGGTGAGCCCCACAAACCCTTCCCTAGCACGTGGCATGGAGGGACTGCTCCTGTCCTGGGAATGTCCCTGAAGGCCAGAACAGTTCTGCTGAGGAATTGTGCTTGTTCCACACCTTCCATGCCAGTTCCAGGCACAGGTAAGAGGAGTTCTGCTGTCTTCCCAGCTTCCTCATGACACACTGTCCCTTCTCCCCCTGCACACTCTGGAGGGTTTCCCTATCCCTCCCCTGCACACTCTGGAGGGTTTCCCTATCCCTCCCCTGCCCACTCTGGAGGGGTTCCCTATCCCTCTTCCCTACACACTCCAGCTGGGGATGCACAGACACTTTGAGCTCCTCAGGCTCCTTCAGCCCCAGGAAGGACAACTGTGGGTGGTTCTGTGCTACCCTTGGAGAGCTGCTCCAGCTGCTGTGCCCACAGCCCCCAGCACTCCCCTTGCCCAGCCCAAAGCTGCTTCCACACAGGCAGAGCTCCTGTAAGAGGATTTAGTGCCGGTGTCTTTCCACCCACTGCAGAACAAGGAACTCTCCACCTGACACACTTGGCTTTCCAGGAGCAGCTCACTCTTCCCATGACGAGAAACACCGAGTTCATCACCTTTCCCTACATCCCCCCTGACTTTTGTGTGCAAACTGGGGTGCAGTCCATGTATTTCTTCTGTCTGCTCACTGTCGCTCCTGGTCCTGCAGACCGGAGCCCACCCGGCCAGGACGAAGGTGCTGGAGGTGGCAGGTTAGGGGCAGGAATGTTGTGCAGGTGTCAAGGCCAGGCTGGACAGGCCTTGGAGCAACCTGGGACAGTGGAAGGTGTCCCTGCCCACGGCAGGGGTGGCACTGGGTGGACTTTAAGGTCCCTTCAACCCAAACCGTTTTGGGATTCTGTGATTAAAGCAGCAGGAAATACTGTGTGATGGGATTTCTCCCTGCTTGTAATCCCCCTTTCTGGGGCACTCACGGCCAAATGGACTCAGTTACCTCAACCCAGCCCCTGCTGGGAACAGGAGATGCCTGTCCTCTGATTTATACCTGTGCAATTAGAAAACAACTAATTCTAAGTTCGGTTGCAACA
The DNA here is from genome assembly GCA_013390005.1 of Calyptomena viridis. Classification (NCBI taxonomy): domain Eukaryota; kingdom Metazoa; phylum Chordata; class Aves; order Passeriformes; family Eurylaimidae; genus Calyptomena; species Calyptomena viridis. The sequence continues at coordinate 261,635 of WEIV01023796.1, forward strand.
AAACTGCCAAGTCTTGTTACAAAAAACAGTGTAAGTGCAGTCAAAATGCATTTAAATCTCTGCTCAAGTGTGGACACTTTGGAGCTCACTTTGAGCAGAGCCAGTTTATCAGAAGCAAATAAGTGCCAGTCACTGGGTAGGCCCTGGTGCTGCTGCTCCAGCCAGGCTGTGGCAGGAAGGGACACCCACAGGAAGGACATGGCCACTGTTTGCTGCAAATAATTCCCCAGCGGTTGGGAACTGAGGCATGACTGTTCCCTACACCCGTTCCTAAAGGCACAGGGGAGCAGGCAGGGAGCAGGCAGGCTGTCCTGTGCCTGTGGGCCGAGGTGGTTTGGGGTTCAAACCCGCCCCACCTTTTGTGGCTGAAATAACGGAGACACATCCTGCCCTTCACCTCCCACTGCTGCCTCCCGTGTCCTGCTGCAGGGTCAGCGAGGGTCCTCCTCCCCTGCACGCCCCAAATCTGGGATGGCTGCCGTGCAGAAGGGGCTTCCAGCCCACTGCCCCCCCCAGATGCCCAGGGTGCAGCAGGACCAAGCACCTGCCCCACGCCCCCTCCCCTCCTGCTGATGGCCACGAGCAGAGGCTGTGGCTCTCACTCTGTGCTGCCCACCCACTGTGGGCACCACGGGCAGTCAGTGCTCAGGACCACCAGGGGCAGGACGTGCTCCCAGGGGACGGCAGTGAAACGGGCACTGACCCCCGGGGACAGCCCAGGTGGCCACGGGTGACCCGCCACCCCCCACCCAGCAGTGTTACCAAGGGTGACACTGGGGCAGCACCAGGCTCCAGAGGCGCCCTCGAGTCTGCGAAAAACACCCATCTGGTTGTTTCTTGGACCCACTGGAGGGAAAGGGGGAAAGAGAGCAGTAAAAAAATAGTGCAGAAAGGTAAGGGTGAAAAAACCAGGGAACAAAAAGCGTCACTGCAGAGGAAGACAAGTGGAATGTGAGAAGGCAGAAACAGCTGGTCTGGGGGGACACCGACCCCTCCGGCTGGGAGCGGATTCCAGGCTGGATTTAGGGAGTGATAGGTGCCTAAATACTTTGGGAAACACAGCTCCAGTTTTCCGGGATAGCCACGTGAAACTAAACGACTCATGACCATGAAGCTCCGAAGTGCTGCCCCGCACGTCTCCGAGCAAGAGCCCGGGAGATGAGGCTGCTGTGCTCCCATGGCGGGGTGGCCCGAATGTCCCTTCCCAGGCACAGACACCAAACCAGCCCCGGGACAGCCGGGCCCGCCCGGTGCGAGCCAAACCCCAGGGCTGGGCTGGCACTGCCGCGGGGTCCCCGGTGCGTGCCCTGCCTGGGGAAATGCCCCTCCCGGGTGCCCGGGCCAGAGCTGAGACCGCCACAGCCCGGCGGGACCCCCGGGGACACCGCGGGACC
>WEIV01023796.1:263146-284603 GCA_013390005.1 Calyptomena viridis
CGGCTCCTCGCGCCACCTGGTGGCTGAACTGCGCCCCGGCACGAGCCGCACCGGGGGCGGGGCCATCTCGGGGCGGAGCCATGCCGAGGGGCGGGGCTATCCAGAGGGGGCGGATCTCCCAGGGGCGTGGCCATTCAGGGGGCGGGGCCATCCCGCCCCCCTCCCATGGCGCCTCAGGGCTCCCGGCGCGGTCCCGGTTCCTTTCCCGGCGCGGTCCCGGTTCCTTTCCCGGCGCTGCCGCGCTCAGCTCCGTCTTCCTTTGGAATGGGACGTTCTGGAAGGCTGCACCCACTTAACTCCATAGCCATCCTTCACGGAATCCCGCAATGGCTGAGGTTGGACGGGAGCTCTGGGAGCTCAGACCCAGGACTCTAAATCCAAGACAATCCCATAATTTTAGGAAAAATACTCTAAGTTTCATCAAGTTAAGGCAGCTGCCTTGTGGTTTTTTCCCCCGTTCCAACAACAATTTGAGACCTGAACTCTTTAGGGTTAAATAAAGGAGTATTCTGTCACACACGAGGAATATGAAAACTGCTTCTAACATGATCAGAAATAAGGGAAACACTGAACACGAGAGCAAGAATGAAACATAGCCGCTATGAAAGTAGGAGAATATGGTGCAGTTCTCATTAATTCCTGTATTTATGAGGCATTAAGCACCAGACACATGAGGGCACACGCACCCACCCCAGTGCTCCCAGTGCTCCCAGTGCCCCCAGCCCCTGTGGAGCCGCGGGCAGGCCGGTTATCCTGCCAGGAAACACCAGAGGACAGCATTGCCTTGTGCTGGAGCGCTGCTGGGAGCCACCGGCGGGATTTGGGAACGCAGGAAAAGCCCCAAGTTCTTCCCCAAACCTGGGAAGATGCTCCCAGAAAGCAGTGACTACCCGAGGGTCCCGAGACAGGTGTCAAAGAGCAGCACCAGACTTTCAGAAGGGGAGGTGCAGAACAGGAATTACACGATGCAGAATTACACAATCACCCAATGACCTCAGAAAGCCTTCATGAATATTGGGGAGAAAACCCCGTTGCTGCTGGAGCCCTGCACCTGATGGAGAGTCCAGCACAGCCCCCAGCAAGGATTACCTGTGGCACTGGGTCAACAGGGAATTCTGACACAGCAGCACACGGCAGCAGAAAACCCCAGCTCTGTGCTGGGACCTCTGCCTTGGGGAAAAAATAGCCTGGAAATTGAGACTGACACAAAGCACGTGCATGGAAGGACTGGGTAGAACCATAACTTCTCTCACTTCACTTGCCTGCAGCATTTATAGCCTCCAGTGCAGACTGGGGTATAAATAAGTATTGCATGAGCTGTGTGTGACTGAGTTAGACACAGAATTCTCAGCATGATGAAGAGGAGTTAAAAATAAGTTCCACAGATCAGAGAAAGCAAAAAGGCAAAGCAAACAGCCACAATAATCATTAACATACTACGAGGGCCCAGAGGCAATGTGAGCCAAAAGAAGAGAGATCTTTTAACACAATCCATTTAAATTGCAGGGCCAGGTTGGACAGGGCTTGGAGCAACCTGGTCTGGGGAAGGTGTCCCTGCCAAAGCAGGAATGAGATGAACTTGGAGGTCCCTGCCAACCCAGGCCCTTCTGGGACTCGGAATATGTGATGTGTTGTCATGTAGTGATGACAACCAAAGTCCTGCTGGAAGCTTTAGCACACCTTGCATTTCATCCCAACCGGAATCCCAGGTTAAACTAATTTAGTATTATCTCAAATTACCCCTTTATAGTTACTAATCCTCACACACAACTGAGCTCAGTGATCTTTCACACTTTCCTGCTGCTGGTTAATTCTAAGGTACATCTCCACTGTCCAAAGCCTGATTGTTACCTGCTGGGAGCTGTGTTTGTGTGCAGAATTATTTGGTCCACAGCCCCCCCAGAGCTCACCCACCTTTCTGGGCAGCTCTGTGCCCCAGCTGTGCTGCCCCTGTGTCCCCTGACCTCTGTGAGACCACGAGGTGCACAAAGGTTTGGCTCTGTCCCAGCTGCAGCCCCAGGAGGTTCCCTGGGCCCTGGAGCAGGAACTCACTGCATCCCACCTCCCTGCTCTGCCCACATTTGGGAGCAGAGGCAGCATTCCCAGGCACATTCTGTTACCTCCCTGCACACAGTGTGTAGCTACTACTCCTTCCCCAGCTCCCATCCAACAGGAACATATGGGCCATGTGGGAGGGAGCACAAAACTCTTGCCTGTTACAGAAGGTTCCAAACCTCATGTGAATGCCCACAGATTCTAAATATTAAGACCATGGGATTATTTCCCTTTAAATATGCCACCATTAAATAAAGTGCCATTAAAGATGATCAGAACTACAGTGCTGCTCCAGAGCACCATTTACACCTGGTTTGTCACTCCAACCTCCTGGGTTTGAGTTGAACAGAACAGAATGTGACCCCACGTCTTGTGCAGACAAAATTCAGTGGGAACAACACTTTTGGTTTGCTGTTTGGAAGAATACTAATGGAATCCTCAACACTCCCCAGCCTGTGCCACTGAAGGGGAGTTACAACCCCAAATCACCAACTAGAGTTTCAAGAGTGTTCCATGTTTATGAGGAAAGGAAGGCTGTCACAAATGGTGAGAGAGCTTAGGAAAACAGCTGGAATTGGCCACTTCAGCACACAAACAACACACTTGTCCACTCTCTCATTTCCAAAGAGGAGCACTGGTGTCAGTAAGCACAGTGGGAATGGGTTTGCTTCAGTTTTCCATCATTTGCTCCCTACAACTGCACTGGAATGGCAAGGAAAGCTCAGTTTAATTGGATTGGAGATTTAATGATAAGGATTTGTTACCAAAACACTTTGAGATTCTATAAAAAGCATAATTTTGAATATCCGAGAGCTACAGGAATTCTCACTGAAAATTAAATGTTTGGCATTTTATTCCCACTCCCAAGTGTTTCTCTCATTTCAGCTCTAACCATCATTCTGCAGTTGCTGGAAGCACCAAGTGCACACCCCCCCTGGGCCTTAGGGCCAGGAGAACAACCATCCCTCAGCTACCTTGAGCACAAGTGAAACCAGGAGCTTCTGTCCCTCTTGTTTTGGCATTCCTTGTACATGGCTGTGGCTGCACCAGGAGATGGGACAGATTGTGCAGAAGGTACAGCAGAAAATAAATCAAACAACTTGTGTATGTGCCAATATCGAAATGCCAGCACTTACCAAAACCCCTGAAACATCTAATGAAACCCACCCTCTCCACAGGCACTGACAGGCTCCCAGGGAGAGGAACCTGTGATTTAAACCCTCAGATTAGCAATGGCTGTGCTGGTTCATGGAATCATGGACTGGTTTGGGTTGGGGGGGCCTTAAATCCCATCCAGTGCCCCCCCTGCCATGGGCAGGGACACCTCCCACTGTCCCAGGTGCCTCCAGCCTGGCCTTGGACACTTCCAGGGATCCAGGGGCAGCCACAGCTTCTCTGGGAATTCTATTCCAGTCCCTCCCCACCCTCACAGGGCAGAATTCCTTCCCAATATCCCATCTAAACCCTCTGGCAGTGGGAAGCCATTGCCTGTCCCCCCATCCCTTGTCCCAAGTCCCTCTCCAGCTCTCCTGGAGCCCCTTTAGGCTCTGGAGCATGGACACAATTCCATAAAATAGAGACCTTTGGAATTCCAGCCCTATCAATACTACATTCAAAATTAAACTAGAACTTGTAAACCAGGCAAATGTCTTTAAAAGCCCAGCAGTGCAGCTGGAAAGCCCCGTTCAATGTCTCACTGGTTTCCTTCCCGGAAAAGTCTGTAAATGTTTCCAGAGGATGAATTCCCACTCAGTGTGCTGTGACTGGAGACAGGCATGAGGAAAACCCCTGCAGCCAGGCCAGCCCGAGGGGCTGCAGTGCCCTCCCTCAGGAGCCTGCTACGGGGAGCTCACGGGACCTGGGGGCTCAGACAGCCCTGGTTGGAGTCTTCTGAGAGAACAGCTGGACTTAGGAACCAGCCTGTTCTCTGACACACCACTATCTGTCCCAGCTCTCACCCACTGCACTTCTGCAAGGGACAAAGCCAGCCAGGAGGGTCCCACTGAGGGACCTCGGTCTGCAGCTCCACCCGAGATCCCGAGACCCTGAAATGTCAAGCAGGCAGGTTTTTGCAGCCCGTGTGTGCTAAAAGAAATGCCCACTAATACAGAAGGTGGACAGAACCCCTGAGCAGAGTCAGGCAGAGCCACCAGGCACTGCTGCCCCCCAGCCCGGGGCAGATCCGAACCCCCAGGGCTCAGCAAGCAACACTGCTGGGGTATCACTTGTCCCAGCACTGCAGTTCAAACCAAGCTCTGAAAACATGAAGGCAATCATGTGAAATTCTGGGAATGCATGTGGTTCTCTTTAATGACACCACACATGGAATTTTATGAGATTTATAAAAATAAAGGCTCATCTGCACATCAGTATTTTGACTACGTTTTCAGTCTCACAGTGTTTTGAGCTGATATTTTGGTGTTTTAATATTTCACCATACTGCTTAGCACTTTAAGTGGCTCATTAATGCCCTGAATTTACTGCATTCCCTTTAATGATAGCACATTTTAACACCCCTAATTCCAGTCTGATACTAATGGTACCCACAGTAATTAGCCTTCATTACAGGAAAGCTTAAGTGTGAGAAGAGGCATTCTATGGGAATATGCCCAGTGTTTCTATTATTAATGACTTCTGGAATCCATCAGGCCATAAATAATGGATCCTTCCCTCTCTACTGACAACTTCTTAATTTTGCCCTCCTAATGTAAATTTATAACTGTGATACTGTGGGGAAATAAAAAGGAAAAGCATAAGAAAGAGAAAATTGTTCTTGTCTGGAGAGTGTGGGCTCAAACACCACATGAAAACACAGAAAGCACTCTCAGGCTCCTGGTGTGTGGATGAACAGAACTGAGCAGCTTGTAAAAATTACTTCTGGTGCATTTCTGGTGCACTACATTACTTTTCCAAAGTGGGTCTGTGCAGCAGGTTGTACAATACCTGGTGATTGTATCCCGTGACACAAGGGCAGGCACAAGGAATTTCTCTGTATGGATCAGCCAGGAACTGGATTTCTATTTTTTCCCTTCTAGTCTCCTTTCATTCCCCAATATCCTCATTTCCCCTGTAACATGGGAACATTGTACACTCTCCTCTGTGTTTGGATGAAGTTCCTGCCATGCACACAGTGATTCCTCATCCCAATAAAACAGCCCAGCCTTGTGCTCATCTTTCTTCTCTGGGACTCCAAACCCAGCCTGCAATGAGGATTTAATGTCGTGTTCCTTTAACCACCCTCCCTGGAATTGACATCCCCTCCTCTCCCCCAGTCAGCTCCTCTCCTTCTCCTCCTGCCCTCGGGCCTTTCAGACTCACAGGAGGGTGTCTGACCCCAACACTGTTCCCCAACATCCCTGAGCTGCACAGCTGCCTCCCACTCCTGGGGGAAAAGGCCCCGAGGAAATTGTCCCCTGGCTCACCATTTTTCCAAACAAATTCCAGTAAAGGCACACAAATCCATCCCCAGCACTCCTGAAGTGGCTGGTTCCTGAGGAGGAGCTTTGCAGTTGCAGAATCCTTGCAGAGAGGATTTCAGTCCCTCTTGCCCAACAGCTGCCACCTTTGTGGTGATGGGCTCCATGCTTTTTATTCCTTCACCTTTTTTGCCCTCAGATTCTCCTGTGGCTTAATAGCTTTGCAATCTTTCCATGTATTTTTTAATTGATTTTTAAAGCTTTTAACTATTTAATTCTCTAAGCAATTTCTTCGCCCCATTCAAGCTTAGCTCCAACAAAATGAACTTTGTCACCCCAGCTCAGCTGACCAGTGCAACCCCCCACTTGTAAATAAAAGGAATCTGTTGACAAATCAGGGCTTTTAATGCTGTATTATTCTTTTTTTTTTTCATATGAATGAAAAACAACTGAAGTTTTTAAGTTCTCTGTATTTTTTTTCTAGCCCATTGTTCTGCCTTTCCACTGCTGCTGAAGTCCTTGGGTCCATTTTGCTCCCAGTCCCAGTGTCACCTGGAGCTGTTCCTGCCCCAGGACACACAGAGCCACCAGCACCTCAGAAGCAGAAGGAGGTGCAGCACAGGTGACAGGCTGGGTGACAGTCACCTGTCGTGTCCTGCTCCCTGCCTGGAGACATGGGGACACGGCCAAGGATGCACAGCCCCTGTCTGAAATCAGATTTCTGCTGATTGTTTAGGAACATTTATAAATTAGGGTTCATAGCAGTAAAATAGAAGCAGCAATTTTGCCTTTCTAACCAGATTTGCAGAATTCAATAATACTTTCAGTCAGTTTTGATTCAAACAAAAGCACAACAGCTGAAATCTGGTATATCTTTAAGAAAACAGATGTACCAAGCCCCTAAGAGAAAGGTAATATCATACTTTGTCCTGACATTTGTTTTAGATGGAGATGTGGTTTAGAATGATGTATTTTGTTTGACAGCACAGCACCAAAAGCCCCACAGACAACCTGAATCCAGTTAATCAGGATATATTTTCCATACTGTGGTGCAGGAGTCACTGTAAATCTCCATTCCCACCATTCCCAACCATTCCCAACCATTCCCACCTTGTGCCTTAAACCCTCAAACCCTGCCTGGGTGGGGCTGCCTCCCCCAGCCCAGACTAAAACACTGCACTTGCCCCTTTGGGCTGTTTCTGTGAAACCTCCCAGCAGAAAGGACAAACACAAATCCAAATCCAAATCAGCAGTAATTAAAGCTGAAAGGAATGTTTCCCACCAAGCAGCTCTGTTTGCCGTGACTTCCCTCCACTGGGAACCCCAGCAATAGTGACAAGTTCCCTGGGGAGGAAGGAAGGAAACCCAGCAGCAGAGGGAGAGCAGGGGCAGCCGAGGGGGCTCTGGGGTAACAGAGGGAGGGAGCTTTTCCAGCATCCCAAGGGGAACAGCTGCTGGATCCCTCTGGACCCCTTCTCTTGGGAGACAGTCCCCAGCTCCCAGTGATCCCTCAATCCAGGAGCTGCTCCATCCAAGGTGCTGCATGGAAAGCTACCCCACAGTGCCCAGGGGATGTTCTGGGACTGCCTTTCCCACCAGGGAATGCCCCACTTCCACTGACATGGAGAACAAATGCCCTAAAACTCATTTGGTTTAACAACATCCTGATTTCTGCCTATTTACTCATTTTCTTTCCCAGCCCCAGGGGAAGAGCTGACTGCTGACTTCCCACAGGGGTACACAAGCTGAGCTTTGCCATCACAACACCAACAGTTATTACCTGACCTAAGGAAAATTCAGCTCAAATTGATTCAAAACTTATTCTTTTCCCTTTACAGGCCACAGCCAGAACTAGAAATCTTAATTTTTAATCAGAATTATTACTCTGAAGTCTGCTAAAGCTGAACTCAATCTGAGAACCAAATGAAAGCACAAATGGCTGAATCATTATCTTGGAATTGCACTCGAATTGCTGCTGAGGTGATACAGAGAAACTGAGCAGGAATGGGAGTGGGAAAGGACTCCTTGGAATGTCTGGGGGAACATTTAGAGGGAGTTGAACTGCACTGCACATGGACCATGTGCTGGGGCAGAACAGGCCTTTTCTTTTACTGCAACTTAAGTTTATGAGGGAACAACTTGGAATCAGCCTCCAATGTCTCACAGAATCATACATTGACCTGGGCTGGAAGGACCTTAAATCCCACCCTGTGCCACCCCGGCCATGGGCAGGGACACCTCCCACTGTCCCAGGTGGATCCAACCTGGCCTTGGACACTTCCAGGGATCCAGGGGCAGCCGCAGCTTCTCTGGGCACCCTGTGCCAGGGCCTCCCCACCCTCCCAGCCAGGAATTCCTCCCCAATATCCCACCTGACCCTGCCCTCTGGCACTGGGAAGCCATTCCCCCTTGTCCCATCTCTACATGCTCTGTAAACAGTTCAGGAATTCTGAGGAGAGGGCAGGAAGGAGGAATGACCTGGGACCACAGAGCCATGGAAACATCCCAGGCAGCCAAACTGGCCAAAAACCTCAAAGAATTGCCTACAAACCCCAATCCCCAGCCCAGCAGTGGCATCCAGGTAGTTATGGTACAGGGAGACAAAAGCACTGGTCCCTGCTGCTGGGTTTGTCCATGACTGTATTGGCAGGGCTCATCCAGGACTGTCACTGCAGGGCCACCCCTGAGTGCTGTCAGCACACACTGGGTACAGGGAACACTCCCCGTGGGGGCTCAGCAAACTCACCCCATCCTCACAATCTAAACCCAGAGCTGCAATTACCACAACACCTTTTCACACAGCCATGAGTCACAAATTAGAAAATTGCTTCAAATAATCATGGAATACAAACGTGGAGATGGAAGAGTTGCATTATTAACAAGCAGAAATGGGTTTGAAAATGCACCTTGTAAAGGAGTATTTGGGAATACAATTAGATTTAAAATAGTTTATTGCGAAGAAACCGGATCTATTTTTAAACAGAAACGATCAAAATGAGTCACAGATGACTTCACTCTTGGAAAAACAAAATCTCTTGATCTTGCTGAAAGGCACTGAGGTTTGAGCACTGATCTGAATGCAGAGGGGAGTTGCCCAGGCCATGCAGCTCTGGCTGCACTGCTGTGCCTGGGGGTGGCACCTTTCAGCATCTCCTGCAAAATCAGTCACATTTTAAACCTACTGAGAAGCTTCAGGCTTTAGAATTGTTCCTAAATCACTCTACAGAACTCTTGGGTGGAAGCAGCCACACAATCCTGCAGCTCCTGTGCTGCCTCGAGTGGCTGAAGAGTTCACACCTGTATCCTCAGCCCTTTCTACAGCACAGCAAAGTGGGGCCTGGGCACTGCAGGGACTCATCCAAAGCCAAGTAACCTCCGACTCCTGCAAGCCACTGGCAGTCCTGAAACAGAAGGCACAGATCCCAAATTCCCCAACACTGCCCACCCCGTGCACTCTGTGCTGCAGTGTGAGGTCTGAAACCTTGGCTGGCAATGAACTGTTCATCTGTGCTAATTAATGCCAATCCCACATGAATCAGGTGAACCAGTATAAACTCCAGAACAGCCACAGGTGAGCAACAAAACTGTCACTGCTCAGATTCTGCTCCCCTTCCAAAGGTTGCACATTCATTGGACAGGTGGCTTTCAACAACAAGTCAAAGTTCAGTGAATGAAGGTGAACATTGCAAATTCTGTCCAGGTCTAGAGGAAAATGTGCCCAAGACTGACTGCCAAGGCAGAGTTATCATGGATCAGCCTCCAAATTCATCTCCGCTCACTTTACAGACTTCTTGTTTGCTACTGATGGTACCAGTGTCATAAAACTGGTGTTCTGGTCACTGGAAGAGAAGAGTCACAGTCCAGCCCCTGCAGGGAAGTGACTCTAAACCCGAGTACTGCCACCACTGCCCCTTTAGCTCCTGCCCTGTCCCTGCACCGGGTGGCTCTGGTGGCAGAGGGAGGAGGAGTGGGCTGGCAATGAGCTCATGGAACATGGTTTTGTCAGAAAAAGCTGTGTTGGCAAAACAAGAGTGTTTTGTAAAAACCTCCTGGGTTTTGTCAGTGCCTCCCTACGTCCCAGGCACAATTCCCAGGTGTTCTCCCAGGCACAACTGGGACTGCAGCCTGTGCTGGGGCTCCAGGCCCTGGAAGCCCTGCCAGGCACAGCTCCAGGGCAGGAAAAGCCTTCAGCAACACGGATTAAGGGCAGTCCGTGCATTCCATGTCCCATCCTTTAGCCAAGGGTCAGCCCACTGTGCTGGTCCAGGTCCTGCCCACTGCAGAGGGGCCTGGAGCAGCTCAGGTGCTGAGGGGCAGAGGGACAGGGCACACACACCCCGGGGCACCACTGGCAGTGGCAGTGCCACGATGTGGGGCTCTGCCAGGGGAACACACCGGCCAAAGCAAGGCAGGGAAGGACAGCAGCCCCTGCCCAACCATCCCAGCAGCCCTAGCCAGGGCCCCTGGGACTGTCCAAAATCCCAGAGTGAATGGATGGGAAGGACTGAGGCAAGTGCTGCTGGCAGTCCCGTGGCAGCGCTGGATGGGCACCTCTGCACAGGCAGGAACTGCTGCCCTGGCAGCACACGCACAGCCTGGGGAGCCTCGGTGCCTGCAGCCATCTGTCAGCACCGTGCTGCTGCCCAAAACGTGCCCTGGGCCCCTGCAGAGCTCTGTCCCCATTGCTGTGGCCCGGACAGAGCCCCCGGCACAGCCACAACCCTGGCACCCCTTCCTCTGCCTCTCACCCACAGAGCCGGGAGAGATGGAGAAATGCCTGGAATTCCCTGAGCTCAGTCACAGCCTGGGAACCCTGCAGTGACCAAGGGATTACACAAATGCAGGTGGATGTGGCCAGAAACCAGCGTTGCACGAGGTGGTGTCAGTGCAGGAGGGCCGGGGATGGGGGGCTGCTCTGAGGGACAGGGGGCTGCTCTCTCCCCCCCCAGGGACAGGGGGCTGCTCTGAGGGACAGGGGGCTGTTCTGCTCTGAGGGACAGGGGGCTGCTCTGAGGGACAGGGGGCTGTTCTGCTCTGAGGGACAGGGGGCTGCTCTGAGGGACAGGGGGCTGTTCTGCTCTGAGGGACAGGGGGCTGCTCTGAGGGACAGGGGGCTGTTCTGCTCTGAGGGACAGGGGGCTGCTCTGAGGGACAGGGGGCTGTTCTGCTCTGAGGGACAGGGGGCTGCTCTGAGGGACAGGGGGCTGTTCTGCTCTGAGGGACAGGGGGCTGCTCTGAGGGACAGGGGGCTGTTCTGCTCTGAGGGACAGGGGGCTGCTCTGAGGGACAGGGGGCTGTTCTGCTCTGAGGGACAGGGGGCTGCTCTGAGGGACAGGGGGCTGTTCTGCTCTGAGGGACAGGGGGCTGCTCTGAGGGACAGGGGGCTGTTCTGCTCTGAGGGACAGGGGGCTGCTCTGAGGGACAGGGGGCTGTTCTGCTCTGAGGGACAGGGGGCTGCTCTGAGGGACAGGGGGCTGTTCTGCTCTGAGGGACAGGGGGCTGCTCTGAGGGACAGGGGGCTGTTCTGCTCTGAGGGACAGGGGGCTGCTCTCCCCTCAGGGACACGGTGGCACTCACATCACCAAGTCATAGTTTTTGATTTGTCACTGCTCAGCTTGGGGCACAACGAGCAGAGCTGTGCCAGGAACAGCTCGTGTGAGGCAGGAATAGAATTCCCCCTCCGGCAGCCGAGGATGGGGAACAGCAGGACCGAGGAGGCACCAAACCCAGCTCCAGCCCCAGGCACTGCCCTGCTTTCATCCCCCGCTCAAAGCTCTCCTTCAAAGGATCCTTCCAGGAATCAGACTCCACAGGAACAGCCCTGCTTCGGGAAGCTCCAAGAGCAACTGGCACAGCCGGGAATTGTGTCCGAGCAAACAGCACCAGAGTCCCCAGAGGGACAAACACACCCAGGGCACCTGCACAGGTCACCTGCCCCTTTGGGCCCCGTGGCTTCCCAGTGCTAGAGGGCAGGTTAGGTGGGATACTGGGAAGGAATGCCTGGCTGGGAGGGTGGGGAGGCCCTGGCACAGGGGGCCCAGAGAAGCTGTGGCTGCCCCTGGATCCCTGGAAGTGTCCAAGGCCAGGCGGGGGCCCCCTGGGACAGTGGGAGGTGTCCCTGCCCATGGCAGGGGTGGCACTGGGTGGGATTTAAGGTCCTTCCAACCCAAACCAGTCTGGGTTTCTGTCATTACAAATAACATAAGGAATTTCCCCCTCTCTCACAGCACATGCTTGTGATAAATTAAAACCATTCTTTAGATAAATATCAAAGCATTTTGAAGTCCAACCACAGAATTAAACACCGAGAGCCAAAAAATTCTGTGATATTTCCAAACTAGAAGTGAGCACTCACCAAGCTGTGCAAGAGCTCGTTTATAGTATTCTTTCCTAAAAACAGAGTTTTTGCCTTTCCATAAACCAGAAAAGAGCAGCAACAGTAAGGACAAAGTTCGTGGAATTAAATAGAAACACAAGGATATTTTTCCCCCTTAATTTTTTTCTTGTCTTTGTTTTCTGTGACAGAAAAGACTCCACAAGGCAAATCCAGACTTCCCCATCACTGCCATCAGTGCTGGAAAACGACACACCCCAAAGCTTTCCAGCATGACAACCTGGGGTTTGCATTTACACCCAATCCTTATGAACTGCTCCAATATTCAGCATTTGATCTTTCTTTGCAAACTCTGCTTATCACTTTCAAGTCTGATCCTGACTGTCCCCATTACAAACACATCATTTGCTGTTGTTTATAATTCTGCTGAGCTTCAGCTGTTTGGGTTGCTGAGCACGTTCCTTGGGCTGAATCTGAGCTAAAACTGCTCAGCCGTTTTTGATAATGAGATTAGAAAGAAATATGCCCGGTTTGTATTTAATTTCATCACCTTTTTTTCAAAGGGACTGGTGTTCCCATTCTGGGAAGCAGCCTGGAAGGTGGCACAGGGCACATGGGACAATTATGGCACACAGAAGACAATATTTTTGGATCTATCTAAAAATCTGTTAAGATTTAGCCAAACCTTAAGCTTCTAAAAACATGAGCACAGTCAGGCTCAGAAAGCAGTTGCTGTTGCTCAGCAGTGAAGTGCCCGGGGTTGCTGTATGTGCTGCTGGTTGGAGCACCTGGGCTCCATATATTTGGGATACAGGGACACTCATCCCAGCACAGGGACTGGGGGCTCTGTGCCCACGTGCAGCCACAGCCCCTGGCACCAGCAAACAGAGACTGGGCAGAAACCAGACTTTCCCTATTTCCTAATTTTCCCACTTCAATAACATTCTTTCCAACAGCTTTTAATACCCAGCAGCAGATCAGCCCAAATGAGATTCTCCAGGCAAGGGGCTGCTGTAATTCCCCAGCATTACAATTTGACTTGTTTACTGGTAAAACTCAAAAATAAAAAACAAACACCAAGAAAGCTCTCTAGTTTCTGTCATAATATTTCTTTACCTCTAGGAAGGAAAAACAAACATTTTGGCAGCTGCTCAACACAGGATTAACATTTGTGGCAATATTTTAAGGCATTTCAATTCACTCAAAACCTGAAAACACTGTGCTCACATTTGCTTTTTAGAAGTGGAGGATTCAATGGCTCTTAAGGCAAAAAACGAAGAGAAAAGGATACCCACAGACTTTCCAAACAGCTTGGAATACACTTTGTGCTCCAACACATGAGGGCAGACATGGGCAAAAAGGACAGATGGAACCCAGGATTATTCAGTGGGTGTTTCTGATGGGCATTTCCTAAAAGCTGAGCTGCTGGTTGGAGTCACTGGGGAAACAAAAGGAGGCACAGCACAACACACAGGGACTAACGACTGACATGGGTTTGAGGAAGATGCACACACAAAGTATCACTCAAAGGATTTCAACCCCTCATACAATGATGATCATACAATTTACAAACCATATTAAAATACTATCAGTCCTGTCCAATTGAAAAGTAATTCATGAGAGCTGTATTTAAAAGGCTTCAAAACATCATTAAACTTGACATTTCCCAGCTATTTTTAGAAGCATAACCTTCATTTGCTGCATTTTTCTAATGGCAAGTAGAATATGTAACAATTCACAAACCAGTGATCCTAAAATACCTTTAGGTACCTTCTTTCAGTCAGACAGAATCACAGAACAGACTGGTTTGGTTGGAAAGGCCCTTAAATCCCCCCCAGTGCCACCCCTGCCATGGGCAGGGACACCTCCCACTGTCCCAGGTTGTCCAGCCTGGCCTTGGACACTCCCAGGGATCCAGGGGCAGCCACAGCTTCTCTGGGAAATCCATTCCAGCTCCTCCCCACCCTCACAGGGAACAATTTCCATGGACAGATTTCCAAAAAGTTTCCATAAAGGCACCATACTATGGTTTAGGATGTTTTACTTTGGAAAATGCTGTAACAGGTGCTGGCCATGGGCTGCCTCCTTTTCCTCCTTTTCCTCCTCACACAAAGGTTTATTTTAGCACCATCACTCCAGACAAACAGGCCTGTGCTGGGGGGTTTTCTTTCCGTCAAAAAATAATTTCTTTGTTCCAGTTAATTACCATACATTGGGATTTGTTGTCTTTTCCTTCTGGAGTGAGAAGCAAGGAATTGTCCAAGGACATGAACAGACCTGGTGAGAGGAGAGTTTAGCCCATGGCAAGGGGAGAGCAAGTGTCACTTGTGCAGGGGACAGTTCCCAATCAGCAGTGTGGTGAACCTTCCTCCTTGCACATCCCAGCCAGGGACAGCCAAGTTGTCCTCCCAGAGGTGAGAAATCCCTTGGCAGACATCATCTGACAGATGTGGGACATTTCTGCCTGAACTGTCCTTCACTGCACTGAGGAGGGCTGCCCCTTGGAGCTGTGGGGCCCTGGTTCCACCTCCCCCCCACAAAACAGGCTGGTGCAAAGTTCTCCTGGAAAGAGCAACAGGTCTTACATTTCTGGAGTTAAAGAGTTTAGAGACTCACTCTGTAATATCAGCTGGGCCTTTCTTCAGTTCATCTGAGCTTTAGAAAACAACATTCAGCTCATTTACTGCTCCCTGCACCGAGGTCAGTGCCAGGAAAAGCATCTCAAAGTCTGACTGGTGCAATGAAATTACAGTCAGGCAAGAGGAGGACAAATACAATAGTTATTGAATTACCTGTATGACCAGTGATCTTACCTGTGATAACTGATTCCAGGGGGAGCTTTAATCCTGTTAGACCAGAGATCCAGACAAACCAAATGTGGCAGCTTCTAAATTCAATCATTGGGAATTGATAGGACATTTCCTTCCAGATGCAAGAACTGGGAGAGAACAACACAAACACATTTTAACCCCAGATATTTAATGTAAAGTGCCTAATGTGAACACCATAAGCTGCTCTACTTTTCTGTGGGAAGAACACTGTTAAAGGGGATTAAAGGATACACAGCTCTATCAATTACATGTGGAAGTGATTTATTCAGGGACTTTTTCTTAAAAAAACCCACTCAGGGATTAAAGATCATACCTAACAATCTGCAGGCTGCCCAGAGAAGCTGTGGCTGCCCCATCCCTGAAGTGTCCCAGGCCAGGTGGGATGGGACAAACACCTTCATGGACATTTTGGGGAGAGAAACGATGGGGAAAGATCCCCAGTTCAGGTAAATCATCTTAACCCAGGACTTTCGGTGCTCCTTTTCCAGCTCTAGGTGTCCAGTTTGGCCTCCTCACTGAAGCCTGAGCTCTCTGTGCAGCACCAGCACAGTAACACAGCACCATTGCTTTAACTGGGAACAATGTCTGGGAACATTTTAGCCCGAGGAGGAGGCAGAAGGAAAGCCCAGATCAAAAGTCCATGAACACACGGCCCCATTTGAGTTTGAGAAGCCAGAGCTGGAAGCTGCAGTCCCAAAGCAGCAGCCAGGACGTGTTTCCCTGCACAAACCACGGCTCCCTGCAGTTGGGTGCTGAGCTGCTCCTGAGCTTCACCACTTCGGGCTCCCGGGGCCACCCCTGCCGTCCCCAGGGATTGTTTTACAATCACAGAACCAAAGGGGCATTGAAGTCTGGGTGGGAGGTGGCAAACACTGTGTCCTGCACGGGTTACCTCTGACCTTGGGGGACAGCTCGGGGTTTCAGGGAGTCCCTCCGGGAAGGGAAATCAGGCAGGGATGGAGAATACAAAAAGAAACCCCTGCAATCGCTGTGCACACACAGATATCCCGTGGGCAGTGGTGGGAACAGCCCCTCGTGTGGAAATGCAGCCAGGGAAACAGCCCTCCCAGCAGAGGGACATGGGGACAGGGAGAACACGGCCGGGAGCTGGGCAGGGACACCCACAAACACTGATCCCGCTGGATTTGAAAGGACACTTTCCCCCGGGGGTGGGAAGGGTTTAACCCTTCAGCTGCAGGGCCGCTGGCACAATTTGGGACAGAGCAAAGGGATTACCAGGGGATCCCCAGGGAAGTGTCAGGGTCTGGGTTTGGACTCGGCTGCTCCCCTGGGCAGGACAGGAAGGGTCCTGTGCTTTGTTGGATGGAAACACGAGGGTTTTGTCTCCTTTTAAAGGGTGCCAGTCCCTGAGCTCCTGTCAGGGCCAGAGCTGCCGAGTCCTCTCACAGAAGGCTCAGATGAGCCATTCCAGGCTGGACATGGAACTGCAGCTCTCCTTCCTCCCCAGTCCTGCTCCCCAAGGTGCTGCACTTCAACCACCCCAGTCCCACAGCACTGCAGGGGCCCTGCAGCATCTGATCACAGCCCAGGTTTAGGGAGAAGAGCTCATCTTTTCAGAGTGGGTGACCTCAGATCAGATACAAAGCAAAGTTTTTCCTTATCTTTCTAAAAGAAGAGCAATATCATAGTTTTCCATATAAAACTGCTCTCTGTAGCTTTAGATGGATTTTTTAATACTCCCATAACTGAAAAACTAGATGACTGAATTCTAAGAATGCATCTTATTAAAATATAGCAACATATGTCCTTGCTTTCTTAGTGAAATATTTGGTTAACCTAAATAAATGAATGACACAAGCAGAAAAGCAAACAGACATGTAAATGAAATGAAAAACAAAAGAACCCTCCCAAAAAACACCCTAAAGGAGGCAGAAATCCCCCCCAAAAATTAAAGGGCTGAGTTGCTCAAATAGTATCAGAAATAAAATGACCCTTTCACAGGATTAGGCAAGAGAAAGCATTACAGCACAGAGAGAATTAAGCAGGATATATATTTGATACTGCAAAAGGCTAACCCAAAACAAGCAACTGAAGTGGCTCCACTTACCTCAGCAGTGTGGGAGGAGGGAGCTTGGCAGGAAGGGAGGCAGCACTTTTATCACACTTGGATTTCGAGCACCTGCTGGTACAAGGCCTGTGAAATGCCTGGGGCTGCAGCTGGTACCTGGGACCTGCAGGGTGCAACCCTTTCCCTGCCACAATGGACAAGCCTTGCCTTAGGGCTTGTGTGGGAGCTGGTCCTGCTTCCTGGAGGCCACTGCAGGTGAGCAGAGAAGTGTGGAAAATTTGGGTTGGGAGGGAGGTTGAAGCTCATCCAGTGCCACCCCTGCCATGGGCAGGGACACCTCCCACTGTCCCAGGTGGATCCAGCCTGGCCTTGGACACTTCCAGGGATCCAGGGCCAGCCACAGCTTCTCTGGGCGCCCTGTGCCAGTCCCTCCCCACTCTCCCAGCCAGGAATTCCTTCCCAGTATCCCATCTCTCCCTGCCCTCTGGCAGTGGGAAGCCATTCCCTGTGTCCTGTCCCTCCATCCCTTGTCCCAAGTCCCTCTCCAGCTCCTGGAGCCCCTTTAGGCTCTGGAAGGGGCTCCAAGGTCTCCCTGGATCCTTCTCTGCTCCAGGTGACCATTCCCAGCTCTCCCAGCCTGGCTCCAGCCTTCCCAGGAGCTGCTGCTGTTGTTCCCAGAGCCGGGGGCAGATTCCAGGTGGGGTCTCACCTAGGGGGGCAGAGGGGAAGGTGCTCTCCTCCCCTGCTGCCCATGCTGGGGGATCAGCCCGGGGCACGGGGGGTTCTGAGCTGGGTCATGTTCACCCTGTCACCCCCAGCTCCCCCTTCTCCTGCCCCCTGTGTGTGCTGGCATTGCCCCCACCCCGGGGCAGCACCTTGGCCGTGCCCTCGTTGAGCTCCAGGCTGGCACAGCCCCACCTCTCCAGGTGCCTCTGGATGCCCCATCCCTGCCCTCCAGCCTGGGACTGCCCCTCCCAGCTCGGGGGCATTGGCAAACTGGCCGAGGGTCCCAGTGCCGACCCCTGAGGACCCCCCTCCTCCCTGGGGTCACCTGGACACTGAACCCCTGACCACAGCTCTGCTCGGGACCTTC
This sequence comes from Calyptomena viridis, assembly GCA_013390005.1. Classification (NCBI taxonomy): domain Eukaryota; kingdom Metazoa; phylum Chordata; class Aves; order Passeriformes; family Eurylaimidae; genus Calyptomena; species Calyptomena viridis. The sequence goes on from WEIV01023796.1 coordinate 280,905, forward strand.
CACACCGGTCCCCATCCACTGAGTGGTCCAGCTGCCACAGCCCTGTCTCCTAACAGGATTTATTAGTTAACTGTGGTGGTGTTTAAAGACTTTGAACAGCTGGCTCAGAGTCATTACTATTACCATCTTTAAAAATAGAATTGGCAGTATTTACAGAAACATTAATGATAGGAAAATATGTGAAATTTCCCCCTTATGTAATGTTTATTGAAAGAATTATGTGTTCTGTTAGAAGAACTTTCAAAAATAAACAGAGGCTTTTCTCTGTAGGCTTTCTTCTCGATGAAGAAGGCATGTGAATTTTAAGGATCACAGTAATATTCCTTTCATCATCTTCAACACATTGCAATTACAGCCATTATACTCAGGAAAGGGCTTTTCGAGGACTGTAATATCATGGGATCTATGCCTACATTAGGAGTATCTTACATTTGCCTCCTTTGCACTTTTGTGATAATTGGTGGTGTTTTTGTTCAGAAACAGCTTCATCAGCTGCCTGAGAGCAGAAAACCATGGAGAACGTGCTGCTGCTCCAGGCAGCTCTGTTCCTATTTCCCCTGCTTTTGGTTGGGATAACTTGGCTGATTCCAGGGAACCTGGTCCTGACTTACAGCCACGACAGAGGGAATTGTCACCATTCAGTGCAAGCAGTGACACGACAGTGGGAACCACAATATCCCAAGAGGGCACAGCACAATGGGGGGAACTGCAGGACCCAGCTGCTTAATTGAAGAGTGAGATTAACTGCAAAATATTGAAATATTATCTTCAGTTTCCCTCATACTAATTTTGGCAGGATATAAAATCCGCAGCTCACGGGGCTTGGGAAGGAGAACGATCAGTGATTCCTCAAGGGAAATTCATTCACCTGCAGAACTGAGGCATTTCAGAAAATTGGCTGAAATAATTCCTGATAAAAATCCTTTGGTTGAAACATTAATCCAGGAATTTCATAAAGAATTCATTTGGCCTGTCCTAGATTAGAAAAGGAATTGCCTCTCCCAGGTAAAGGAATGCACGTTGGCTTTGCCTGTGGAATGGCAGTGGGTTTTTTGAACCAAACCCCACGAGTTTGGTTCAGCACCTGCAATTCCAGAAGGCTGGAGATGATTTCATGGCCGGTGAAATGAAAGAAAATCTGTGGGAAAAGAGCGAGTACACAAAGGGAATGTGGATGGGAGGAGATAAACCCTTCCCAAGGCCTGAGTGTGGCTCTGCCCTTTGCCTGTGGTGCCAGGCAGCTCCTGAGCCCTGGTGTGCCCAGTGCCACACAGACCTGCCCGGGGTGCCCCAGGGTGGGCACAGGGCAGGCCCAGCCCTCACTGTCCCCTCCCTGCACACTCTGCTCACAACTCTGCCTGCCCTCAGGGTTCTCTCCTGCTTTCCCTAGAACGAACAGATCCCTCTCCCAGCCCTTTTGTCTTTGTGATTGAAGGAAACCATCCCATGTGCTGTATGGGACAGCTGGTCCAGGACAGACACACAGTGTCCTCAGGGCCTGCACTGGTCAAATGCCTGATGGTCTCATCATAAAATAGAAAACGCAAGAGGAAAAAAAATGGAAAAACAAAAAGGAGGAATGAATTCTCAGGGCTTTCAAGGACAGCCTGTTCCCAGTGACCCTCGGGCCACCCAGCTGGCACGTTTGCCCCTCAGAGGTGCAGTCACGGCTTCAGCCAAAGATGTCTGAGCAATAAATTACTGTGACAGTCAGCTTTTATTTAAACTCCCTCCCTTCAAACCCAGAGTGGCTCTCTGTTTCCCTGGAGACCAGGATATGTAAGAAGGCAGGATTTTCTCTCCATTTCCCTTTCCTGAACCACTATAGAGCAGGTTTGGGATTTTCCTTTATCCCTCACGTAGAAGCAGCATTGATGACTGGCTGGGCTTTCTCCTCAGGTGACGCACTATGTGTCACTGGGGTGGGTGACCTTGGCTGGGATTCCCGGGGTGCAGGAGGTTGATGTCTCCCACTGAGTGTTACTCACTGGGTTTAACAGTGGTGTCAGACACAAATGCCCACTGAACAGAAAGGGATCCCCTTTTCAAGTTGTAGAAGTAGAAAATTAGTACAATTCTGCTACAGAAATAGCACTAAAAAAAAAAAAAAAGCCAAAACTATGAACCTAATGTTCTATTTGTCTCATATTTAACTCCTAATTGGGAAGGTAAAACCACTTATTGCACTGCTTGTAAACCAAAAACTGAACAAACCCTGTGCTGCACTTTCTGCCACTTTGCAGGGAAAGGAATCAAGAGATGGGGTGGAATGAAACCTCCTGTGGCAGGAGGACAATCACATCCTTATCTCCCAATCTTTTTCCTACACTACATCTTGACAATGTGTTGGAAAAAGACTTTGATTCTGTGCTCTGGATTTGGTTGTCCAAATATTAGTGGAGAATGAGAAATGACAGACTGAAGATGTTTAATGGTTTCTTTCATACTTTTCCTACAGACCGTAAAGGCAGGAGAAAGGAAGGAGGAAAGCTGATAGCTCAGAGATTCACAGGATATTTAAACACAAACCTATCCCTAAACAAAGCTAAAATTACTGTCTTGCATAAAAGTGTTCTGCCTTTTTATTTGAGAGCAAATTCTTTCTGATTTTTCAAAGAAATATTCTTTGAGAACTATTCTTTGCCTTTGGAAAACTGTTCTTAAATGACACCCTTCCATTGTAATCCTTTTACAACTTCCAGGCTCTTTGAAATAATGATTGCTTCCTCCTGTGAGGAGCACAGTAACTGATGTATCAATTTCAAAACATGCTGTGAAAGAAAACAGAATCGGTTTTAAATGAAAACTTGGGAAACAGCATCTCGGGAAGGATGAAGGTACTGCTGGTGTAACAGCTGTGATGTGCTGGCTCAAGGGCTGGTCCTGCCGAGACATTTCTGGTGTCTGCTGGCACTGGGAGGTGTTTCTGAGATGGATTTCATCAGCCCTTTCAGTTCAGCGAGCCCTGAAAACCAGCACCACGAGGGTGTTCCAGCTCAGCATTCTCCTGAGCTTTAACAAGGCCAAGTGCTGGTGCAGCACCCGGGTTGGGGCGACCCCTGGGATCAACCAGGCTGGGGATGAGCAGGAGGAGCAGCCCTGGGGGAAGGACTTGGGGATGCTGGACATGGCCCAGGCCAGAACCCCCCGGGCCCTGGGCTGATCCCCAGCAGGTGAGGGGGGGATTGTGCCCCTCTGCCCCCTCAGGTGAGACCCCACCTGCAGAGCTGCTCCAGCTCTGGGATCCGGCACAGGAAGGACCTGGAGCTGCTGGAGAGTCCAGAGGAGGCTCAGGATGGTCAGAGGGATGGAGCAGCTCTGCTGGGAGGGAAGGCTGGGGGAGTCGGGATTGTTCAGCCGGAGAAGGCTCTGGTGTGACCTTACTGCAGCCTTCCAGAGCCTGAAGGAGCTACAGGAACGGTGGAGAGAGACTATTTCCAAGGGCCCAGAGTGCCAGGACAAGGGGGGATGGCTTCTGGTGACCGCCGCTCCCGGCAGGGAGTGAGCACCGTGCGCGGGGCAAGATGAGCCGTGTGCGGGGTCACAGACACCGCCGAGCCCGGGCAAAGGCTGCGCTCTAACAAACGGGGCGGCCCGTCCTGCCGGCGCGATCCTTAGGTACGAGATTAAATAACGGGTGTGCGGGAGATGCTGCGGTGACGGCGCCCGGAGCGGCGGGGCCGGCGCAGGGCCGGGGGT